>CAJNIZ010044871.1:0-51342 GCA_905231905.1 Symbiodinium pilosum
GGTTATGCAGTAGCGAACCCCAAAACACAACAACAACGTGCAAACGCAATTTTTCTTGAGCCACAGTAGAGCAGAGTACATGTTAAGCTTCAACACTTACCTCTTGATGGCCTGAGTTCGGGCATGTAGGGACAGTTGCTACCTGCAAATCCTGCAAGAAGTACTCCTGCTATGCCCTCAAAACTTCGCTCATGGACACCCAAGGACATAAGTACCCTTTATTAAAACTTTGCTCAGTGAGTCGTTCCACATGTTTTTAATGCACTACGATCCCCATCAGTCTGGGTGGGACCCGTGTGCACCAAGTATGTCCATGAACATACTCAGCACATCTGCAGAAGGACACTTCCGATACGACGCGTTTCGTAGCTGAACCAGATGATTTAGCCGGGGGCTCATAAAGACCTACAAAAGAAGTTTATCTTGGATATCCGACCTCATTCATCTTGCTCGGAGTTCCGAAGTGGATGTTGAAGAGGTCTACGTCGAAGAGCCTGCAGAGAAGCCGCTCGTTGGCTGAAATGTCCACTTTTCTATCAGGGGTGCCAGAAATTTACACCTACCTATGCTCGGGATCAGCAAAAAAGAAACCCTTTTGTTTTTTTGGGAAATGTTATTGCTTGTCCTGCATGGACATGACTTTAAAGGCAGGTTGGAGCCAAAGGTGTCTCTTCTTAATTGGGGTTCAAATGCGAGGAAATATTCAACACCAAAAATGAAAAGCCTAAACCCAAAACCCTAACGCTAGACCCTCACCCCGAAATCCATAGCCTACATATATGACTTTATACTATATTGCTGACATATTTTCATTTCAATGAACGAAGCAGACATTGTCAGTAAACCTATCCATTGCAGCGTGATAAGCACGTGCATGCGATGCAAGAAGAAATAGTGAATGCAGCGATTGAGGCAAAATTCCCGACATGGCACGAGCATAGTTCTTCCTACTTTCTGTACACAGCCAGGGGCAGATGATGACGACCAAAAGCAGCTATCATTGTCTTCGGACGACTAGGATCAACATGCCAACTAAGCATCTTCTAGCGCAACGTGCTTCATTCCATATCTGCGATCCGACACAGGGTCGGGTAATCGCGCCGGCGCCCTTGGCTTAGCAAGATTTCAAAAACACAACGAACCATTCTCAAAACGCGAGAAGCACTCGTCGAAACTCACAAAGAAAACAAACATGGCGGTCCTACTGAACCTGCACCACTTCTAAGGAATAACTTCCTGATCTGAAGAGCAATCAAAAAAATTGCAGCAGATTTTAGATGTAGAGCCTGAGCCTCCATATATTTACAGAATTCGATCCATACGCTAAATCCCCAAAAGCAAAGCCGACTTTTGTTTCTTAATAGCCTGCTTTTGCAAAAAGGCAATAAACACAAAACAAAACAATGTGTTTTAGCTTCTTATTAGATACAAGTCTGGAGTGCATTAACTTTCTGACGAGAAACTGAAGCATTTATATGCACCTGTATCATCCTTGCTTAGCCCACATTACCGTAGGAAGAAAAAGGATCCTTTTGACATCAAGATAAGGAATCCCACACCCCAAAAAGTATAAAAGATGCCTAACATGGATGGAGGCTGAACTCTAAACCCTAAACCCTCAACCCTATAACCCTAAACCCTAAACCCTTAAACCCTCCACCCAATAACCCTAAACTGCATGGGAGTACCAAAGAAGGGGGAACAGGCAGCCTGCAGGTGAAGAGGAAGCAAGCCTGTGGATTGGCATACCTGGTTCAGGGTTTAAGGTTTAGGGTTTAAATTGCAGGGTTTTTAGGGTTTAGGGTTCAAGGTGTGGACTTACTTTTGGGTTTAGGATTTAGGGCTTAAACGTTTGGGTTTAGGGTTTAGATTTTAGGGTTCTTAGGGTTTAGATTTTAGGGTTTAGATTTTAGTGTTGAGATTTTGGGGTTTAAGGCCTATGGTTTAGACTTTAGGGTTTAAATTGTAGGCTTCACGGTTTAGACTTTAGGGTTTAGGGTTTAGATTTTGAAGTTTGGGGTTCGGGAGTTTTACTGGATTTCTGTTAAGAAATTGAAGCTGTGTTGCTCTTAGAAGGAAACCCCGTGGTTCACTAAAAATGCATTTTACGGTAGCATTATGCAAGCTTTTCGACAGCAACCCAGCTTAGTGGAGCTTCCTTAAACCATCCAGCAACAGAAATTGCCATAGAAATTGATAATCATACCAGTGGTGATAGCAATGGTGAAAGCAATAATGACAATGACATTTCTTAAAATCATAACAGTAATAATAAACCTACGAAATGGGGAAGCTACACGGTGGCTATGAGGGGCCTACAGAAAGCTTTCGTTGGATAAGACATTCAGACAACACCAACTTCTGCTAAAACCTCCAAGCTCCTGTACCCGTCTCAGAATCCCTTACAAGTATAATCAACAAAGCTCCCTCAGAACCTCGTATAACAGCAAGGTGCCTTAAGACTGCGGCTCAGAAACGGTATGTTGGAACAACACTCATCCGTCATTCTTTGTGAAGCTTCTGGACCTTCTGGAAGGACATCCTGGATGTTAAGCAGGTTATGGGGGTCCTTCTCTCGGCCATCTAAACAACCCCTAAATCCTGAACCTATATAGTAGCTTCCATTCTATTTTCCATTATCCCTATATAACCACAATATACTATGGTAGTTTCCATATTCTTGTCCATTACCCCTTTTTGGCCATTACGATCTTCATGATGTTAGTAGAAATAATAATCGGAATAGTAATAGCAATAAGAATAATACAGAACAATGATAGTAATAAACATCATTGTAATAATTCTGGCAGCTGAGGACTTGGCATCAGAAGGAAGATCACGTGAAGTCCGAGGCCGTGCTTGTGATACCTCGCTCTAAGCCACATGAGCCATTGTCTAAACTCCTAGTATCCCTCTCAATAATGGAGAATCAAATTCAAAAGAAAATGGAAAATTAAATGGAAGCTGCCAAATATGTATATATACATATCTAATATTTTTAGGGGTTATAGTCTAAACTCCTAGCATCCCCTTTCTTAAGCCGTATAGTAGTTCTCTATATAATCCCTATATAACCCCTAAGGAGTGTAGACTATAGCTCACATCAGGAGGCGAACAGGGTTTGAGGTTTACGGTCTCTTGTTCCTCCCAGTAGAAAGCATGGCGGTAGAAAGCGTAGTGACCATCAATAATCATAATCACCCTGGTGATACACATTCCCATCTAGCGAGACTGCAAAGAAACATACCTTCAACGGAATAAGTATACTGGTGTTGATGACAGCAGTAACAGCAACCATGCGAATCATCACCAGGGAATAGTCGCTCTCCCGGGCTTCCCAAAACCAGGTCCTCTGCACGCTCCCGATAATGTAATGTAGCCTGTACTGAAGCACTCCAAAGGGAGGCTCATAAGCTTGCGAAAGCAACATCTAGGGTACATTTCTGCCGCCTTCGCCAAAATGAACGACCCAAAGTTCAGACACACCAACATTCCTAAGGAACGCGTATACACTCACCACACACATCATGAAACCCAAAGCCCCACACGGCAGAAGCGTCAGATGGCAGCTAGCTAGGGCCGCTGCTCATACCAAGGCATGGAGACCAGAAACTTCCGGCGGAACCAGAAGTGAACGACCCTTGGGAGTGCGACAGGAATGCACTGCTATGAATGCCGACCATGCTGATAACGGAAAATGGAAGCTACCAGTATTGGAATTGGGGCTTATTACAGGCAACGTCTGCACGCTTCCTTCTGGTGCTGACCGGCCAAAGCCAAAACCTCGAAACTGCGAACTTCAGCCTCAAAAAATGGACCCCCCCTGCCCCCGCCACAGCATGAACCCATTACTACATTGGGGAAACTAGGGGATTATTAGGGGGGTTCCATACCTCAACAACTCCCACCCGCACTCAACCCCAAATACTCAATCCAGGACCTCATCAATGCCAAGGCTGCAACAGAAAGTTGATGACAATCCCGGCAGCAAGCACGACCAGGCCAACCTACATGATGAAAGGACTACTATGATGACCGTTGCTACTCACTGCTATTCTTGTTTCCCTTATTGCTACTACTACCCATATGATGGTTAATCCTCCTACTACTACTACTACCACCACCACCACCACCACCACCACCACCACGACTACTACTACTACTACTACTACTATGATTATGAGTAGGGCCCACCTCGAGGCCACAGCAGACACATCAAGATCTTTGGTGTGTAAAACCAATACTTCAAAATCAAATTGCAAAGCATATGGAAAATGAAACCCCGATACGGTAAGGGTTTAGCTAGGGTGTGGGGTCAGTGGAGGATCACATGCTAAATGCGCAGAGTGGAATTGAAACTGAGACTTTATCAGGGTTTAGGGTAGGATGTAAGTTTAGACCCTACTCGTTGTGATTAGTAGGGACTGAAGAAATGAAAAGGTTAATGGAAACTACTCAAAACTTGGGGATTATGTAGGAACTAGTAAAAGGGTCCATTCCGCTAGTCCCTACAAACCACCAGCATGCAAAAGCGGCCGAAACAACTAGAAGAAAGCCGGATATAACTAGACATGGCACGAGAATGTAATGATACTGACGCATAACAATTTAAATATTCGGCCCCTCTGTAGATGAGCGAGATTTGGGTACCCAGAGCTTACAGGTCTGTTCTTTTACAGATACCTGTACTTTACGAATGGCTTTCCGACAAGACCAGGATAAAAACATCAGTATATTCATGGCTTAGGAGGCTTATGTGGTTTCTGGGATCTCTGCCAGGAATTCAGAACCCGCGAGAGTGCAGAAAGTGTCATGTACACCTCTAGCATACGACAGACCAAAGGGGGTTGTCAACATCCACGCTTTCAGGTCCCTACAACAAAAACCAGGACATGGCAACAGGAGCCAGATTTTTGCAGTCAAAAGTAAGGACCTCCAATAGGAACTCTCAACGAACAGCAGCTAGACTAGAAAGATTGGAACAGAGGAGCGTTTGGAGCTTGTGAGTTTGGGTAACGTGCAGGATGCAGGTAAGGATATGCAACTTAGGATTTGCGTGTGCAGTCACTGCTACGATCCAACTCTCCTGAACCCCAACCACTAAATCTTATAAGCCTCGTAGACCCGCTGCTGGAAGTCTCCCACAGGATTCCTGCTGGCACACATAGGCGTTTTCGAACAAAAACCATCGCCGGCTGAGGGTTAGAGGTCCCCTGATCTACCCCAACAATCTTGGCCGTAGGGACCCACATGCCAAGCCCTCTGGCTCTCCGATGGAAATTCCGAGTAACGTCAACTGCGGATTTCTCAAGAACTGGCGGCAGCAGAGTTTTTACACTCCGGTCCCCGTTTGGGAACATCTAGAATGCGCTGCTGTATCAAAGACGGGCTTCAAGGGGATATGAGAGGCCAACTCAAGCATCACGTACGGCTTGAGAAGCCTCACTCATGGGGAAGACAGCCCAAAAATGAGCCCCTGTTCAAGCCTCTTCCTCGATGAGTTTTTTGGGCCCCAAAAATGATTTGTTGCGGCACTCGAAGGGCACCTGCAGGGTGCACGAAGCCCGGGCTCTCGACTCGAATGTGCTTCTGATGCCAAAATCTTTCCCCATGACAGAACAATCCTTGCCATACATTTCAACAGTCACTGAAAGGGCAAGTGTCGAAGGTCGAAATGCTGGCTTCCCCCGCAGTTCAGGGAACCACAACTCCTCTTAATTTCCTTGCGGCATAGCCATTCAGCATTCAGACCACCAACCCAAAACCCCGCACCCTTAGCACCCCAAACATAGGAATTTCCACAAGCAGCTTTTCTTCGGCGCCATCCGCCTTGGCTGCTCCGCTAGGCCTAGATCTACACTCACCGGCGCATAGCAGAAAATGTGGGAATGGATGAAAAGGATCATTGCTGGCATCTATGGGAATGTACTGAAATGGAAACTCATATAGTTTCCATATTATTTTCCATTACCCCAATATACCCCATATATACCCCATTATACTATAGTAGTTTCCACTCGGGTTTCAGGTGGAAGGATCTTTCCCTGTTTCCCTGCTAGCTCCCAGGAGCTAGACTAGGAGAGCAGCGGGGCCTCCAAGTCTCTTTAGCAGTGCTCCTAAGACCCTGAATGGTGTAGAAGGACTCTGTAACAATTCATATCATTTCTCAGGGCCTTGAAGTAGAGGACCCAAGTCAGATAGAAGAGCCTAATGTTAACCTACCACAAATGAAAGGGGTGGCAACAAAATATTCTGCCAGGCCAAAAGAACCCAAAACACTGCTTTTGCTCACTAACAAGTTCGGACTCTGAGAAAGCTGTAAACAAGTTTGATCGGCAATAACACTCGGTGGCAATTACAAACTTGCTCATAATCATAAAGCTTATGATAGCCACCCTTGAATAAACATGGAACCTCATGCTCCTAGCACCCTCAGAATATGAGCCATAAACTGCAAGCCTTTTCTTCTAAACCCTGAACCACATATGCTAAGCCTTGGGAGAGGCAATTGGCCGCTGCTCAAATTCAAGTGAGACAGCCTCGTTCCACACAATCTGCTTCAAAGGTCCCATGTGCCTAAGGAGGATGACCTCATGTGCATGTGAAAGTTTATGAAAACAGAAGGACCTAGGGACCCAGAAAAGATGTAGGATCATGACGGTCCCCTTGAAGCTTGCAAGATTCTACGGGGGTCGTTTTGTAAGAAATATCCAGATGTACTAAAGTCAGGTCGAGGTTTCTAGAGATTCCAGGGCACCAAAGCTAGCATCTACAGAGCCCGCTCTAAAACACCTAACGATTTCATGATCCGCAGCCTTCGATGACAAGTCCAGACAGATCTACTGAGAATACGCTTCAGGATGCAGCGCCTGGGGTACGAGAGCGCTGGCTGCAGGGTCGTCTGCTTGTTCAGAGCCGTGCAAGCCAGTGAAACAGAGGCTGCAACGAAGGAGAGAAGGATGACGCAACGGGATTGGTTGTATTGTGTTGTATTGTTTATGCGATTCATGGATTAACGTCACGAGAAACCCCATTGGTCATCTGGCTTTCCTGTCGCGTTCTATTGCAAGACTTCACCCTGCGCATCACTTCCCTTTTTCCTTGCAGCATGAACACGGATCCAGCAAGTGAGAACGGTCCGAGCTTGTATCTAGCACTGCTGTTGTACACAATCATCGCCACGGTTGGTGGTCCTTGACTGCATAATCTTCTTGTTGTTGGAGTTTTTCATACCATTACATACTCCATGGATCACTGCTCCGTACAGGCATGACCACGTTGCCATTGCTTCACTGCAGTGATGGTCAATGAGCTGCAAGAATGTTTTGCTGACTGTCAAGGGCTCGGTGTCTCGTGTAGCCAGCTACGGAAAAGCTTGTTACCATGATAGTGTTAGCCAGATATCCGCAAGGAAGTAAGACTCTACCTTATCTTCTGTGGGCGCCTACCCATCTTGCGGAAAAAGAAAGATATCCTTGCGTTTCGCAACAACTAACAAGAGTTCGGTTCTCACTTGCTGGTCCCTAAGCTAGCAATTATCCTACATACGGACTGTGGTGTCTTCGATTGTTGAGGTGTCCCTCAAAGCAAACTTCAGCCCCAGATGTTCAGATTCACGGTCTCCATCAAAGCGCGATGCTGTGAGGGACTATCTGTCACATCGAAGACCCCTGCCGAAAGCAAATCACGCGCACAATGTGAGCAACTAGGGAAAGATCGCCTCCTGCACAGGCCCTAAATCCGGCTAACGTTCAATACCTCTGACAAATATGTATCTCATGAAGACTCGCTTGTGCTTTCCTGAAGTCGCTCACTTGCTCACGTTGCCGCTGCTCTGGCGGACCTGACACATCGACTTCTAGGCTCGCCTGGGATTATCTTGCTGCCCATGATTGTGGGCGCCACCTTAAAGAGACATATCCCTGGAGCCCAAGCTAGTCAACTCGTTGAGCCCCTTTTCACCCAAAAGAGCCATAGTCTTCATTATCATTGCACATCTATCCTCCCCAGGGGCCTTCAACAATGAACGCTTGCCCACCAACCGCATGACGCCCTTAAATGACCCACCTCAGGGGCCTGGCACTGAGTACCCGCACATGCCGGCTGTTAGCGCAAGCTCGTGGCTGATGCCTGCACGACACATACTACCACCACTACCACCATCATCAACAACAGCAGAAACCAACAAGAAGAACAGGAACAACAACGACAACAACTACGAGAAGAAGAAGCAGACTATTACCCCAACGGCGCTGGCAAATTGAAAGAGTTCAACCACAATCAGATTGATTATGAGTAACCATACCGTGAGCAACTACATGAGCGGTGGGAAAACGATATCCAGGAGACTTAGTCAGTACAAGCCGAAACCCAATTTTACACAACTTCATCTTCTTTTTCACTTGCTACTTTTTTGGGCAGTTTCACAGGGTTCCTATGCAGCAAATCATAACCACCGCCAAAAACGACCCGAATCAAAGAATCTAGAAATCTAGGGCTAGGGTGACAAACTGACTAACTCCGGGATGCCATTGCACTTCCGAGCACTTCCCCTAAAGCTAGAGGAGCGATGGATGAAGCCACTGAAACTATGCGCGTACCGAGCGGCCAAACAAGTTGGTGGATGTTGGTTGTTGTCGGATTCCCCCTCAGCATTTGATTTGCCATTTGCCCCTTTGAGGTTACGTGTTAGGGTGGAGCATCAGGTTGGAATGATTTGTCTTCGAGTTTGTTGGTGAGTGGTCCAGCAATTGGGGCGGCCGCTGACAGGAAGACCTCCCCACAACTTTGGAACCCTCGTCAAGACAACGGAAACTCCTACAGTCAACATCTGAAATCTGTTGAAACGGAAGGGTCAGACTACATGAGGAAAGTGAGTGGACCGCTCCGGAGATGCTGTGAATCCAAGGTTTTCGTCTTTTTGGGGGTGTTGGGTGAAGGGCCCAGGCCAGGTCCAGGTCCCAGGCGACGGGAGCCAGGGCAATCATCAAGAGAGTGAACAATCATGGGCGCGCTTCACGCATTTTTTATTAGCTGCGTCCAGGAAGGTTTATCAACGCCATGCACAAACCGCGGCCTACAGTGCTGCAGGCTCTGCACTCAGCTTCCCGTGGACGTTGCGCTCTCTGTAGGGACGGACAGTCATAGTCGCGTTCGAGGTTGCTTTGATCGAACCGTAGCCCACGTCCCACGTGAAATGCTTCTTTGCGCATGTTGCAGTCCGCGGCCAAATCTGATGACGAGTTTACAGCAGTTGTGCTGCATCCCGAAATTGTGACACCGCGCGCGTTGTTGCCGGTTCTGGGGCCCATAAGCGCTCGGCCGAAGTGCAGTGCATTCTCTACTTTCTCGTTTGCGCGAGCCGCAGGCTTCTAAGTGTCTTAATTAAAGTGTTGGCTGCTTCAGCAGTTCTTTATCACATGACAGGAACCTCACTTCATGATCAAAAGGTTCGACAGCTGCATGCCTATCAAAACCCCTAAAGACCCACAGGCCATTCCCAGAAACTCGTACATCAGCTTCATTTCGGGGAAAGAACAAGTCAGTCAATTGCAAAAACTAGTCCTAGAGTAATCCTGATGGTTACCTAGTACCATTTTTCTGAAGGACCTTGCGTCATGACCCTGTTGTAATTTGAGCGCGCTCCAACCTAGCATAAAGAACTGACTCCGCCTCGGAGTCGTGACGCGGCCTAGCTGCCTGAGGGCGTTTCATAATTGGAGTGGGGATGGGTTTGGCAGCTTATGTTCGGATTCATGCCCTATGCGGGATGTAGCAAGAAGGTCGTAGGTTCGTGAGGTCCATGAGCCTAGCCCAGTCTTCGCGTGGCTATCATGCCATAGTTTAAATTGCAGCGTATGCTTAATTCGTGTGCACCAGCGTTACGCTAGCTTGGCACTACGACGCTGCATCGAATACGGCCCACCCTTGCTGAATAGGACCAAGGTTCTTGGCCTGAATTAGGTCCATGCTCGTTCTGACATTGCTGGAGACCTGCTGCCTGATCTCCGGTGGTCCTAGACATGAAAGCGGACATGATCGAAAAGCTACCAACTCCACTTTGCGGACCCCAGGTTTCGAGAGGTCTCAGCCCTCTATGCGGATCATACGGGGCAGTAATTAAGTACTGGGAAAAAGCGTTGCTCAGCGAGGCCGATGCGACAAACAATTGCTGACCTGCTGGCTTCACATGTGTGATTTGTTTCGTATAGGCGGCAGTCTTCACACAGTAGCAACAGCGAAAGAAGGGATGGCCCCTATTCGTATGAGACTTGGTGTTGTCATACTACCAGTAGCATTTCCACCAGTCTTGATACCAACGTTTGCAAGAGAATTCACATTAATCCTGGCGAAGCATTGCAAGGCAGAGGAGTCATGCAATCGTCACCTGTTTTCGCGTTTAGCATGCCCGCAGGCCCATGTATAAGCTGTGCAGTGATCTCTACTGCGGATACATAGGGGTTATATTAGGGTTATATTGGGGTTAGATTAGGGGTTATATTGGGGTTCTATTGGGGTTTAATTAGGGTTATATTGGGGGGTTATGTTAGTTATCTCGACTTCTCCTCTTGAAGCACTTGAAAAGTCCCCTTCTCTTGAAGCACTGATTGAACAACCGTAGCTTAACTTCTCCAATGCTTCTGTGGCCTCCCAGTTCTCTAGCCTCTTGCTGAATGAGAAGGAATGATCCATGGTTATGTTGCAAAACACTTTTGGAGGGCTTCATGACAAATCTCCTAATTTCCATCTTCTTCCACATGCTAGCTCTGCAAGCAAGAAGGGGACCAACACTAAAAATTGTAGTAGTGATAAGAATAATAGTGAAAATAGAAATCAGAGTAATAGTAACCTAACCATTGTATTAGCCTCGGCTGCCCACCTCGGTCGGAGGCTGCAAATTCGTCCCCGCCATGTGGTGCCTTTCTGCGGGCTCCTGCTGCCTTGGATCAGGACGCAGGAGACATAACCCAAAGGGGGGCTGGTCCCACATTATACTTACTGTGCTTCATGAAGACAGTCGCTCTCAGGACCTACCACCCGAGATTCATTACGGCAGATGTTACTGTGCAAAATCTTGTGGACATCAAGTTGAGCCTGCCAATAACCTCTAGCCCGGCAAGGCTGAGGAAGACCGCAAAATGCAGAGCAGCGTAAGATGAAGAGCAAAAGCAAGGAAAACAAGTGTGATGATCAGTCATCGTCATGATGGCAGTGGCTGTGTGACGATTTGGACAATCACGAGCAGGAGGATGGTTGTGGTGCTGGTGGCGGTGGCGGTGGCGCTGATTCTGATCACACCACCAAGAATGCACAATGACCCCAGTGACGATAGCTAACACAGCCACACCTCAAGGGAGTTGCATGTAGCGATTCTACGATGATTTCGTCTGCAAAACAAGTTCAGTCAACGCCAAGGAACAAGATCCTGTCTTGGCGCACGATTCAACTCAATGACTAGTCTTATGGACAGCATGTCGGCTTGCAGGGAAACGGACTGCATTCTTCCCTGTGATGTAGGATCGAGGCTTCATGCTACGAAAAAGCTTCCAGGCCCATTTCCAATAAGCGAGTGGAAAAGCAAGTGGAAACTATCACGTCATATGCTGACTGCCAACAACCCCAAACACCAGCAGTCTAACATTACGGGGCAAAGAACTCGCAGTCGGAAACTGCAAACAAAACGATGTGTCCTCCAGGGCCCCAGAAATCACAGAACTGACAGCTCTGATGGTAAAATCAACAAGAATCCCATGCAAAACTACACTCAAAGTACAAGCCGTTACAAGCCGAAGTCGCCACATGATATGCCCAAAGCCCTTCCTGCAGGTGAGCCAAGGCCCAGGCGGAGTGTGGAGCGATGCAAATTCCTTTGGCTCGCCTGGGGACCCGCTGCAGGATGGAAAAAAGGGAATGGGGGAATGGATTACAGGGATTTGTATTCAGGATTATATAGGGACTACTATAGGGATCCATTCCCCCATTCCCTCCTAAGCACCAGGGAGAAGTCTCGGACTCAGACCCCAAACGGCTTTCAACACATGATCTTTGGGGATTATATGGAGCATTCTGGGGCGCTTTGTACAGTGTTGTTCTCGTGGCTTCAGAGCAGTCCAATTTTCAGACCCCAGTGCGGTTTGAGTGGTACTAGAAGTGCCTAGAGCAACCATACCCGGAGCAGAAGCAGCAATGGCAGTAGCAGTAATTGTAGCATTGGAAGTGGTTGGTGGTCATGGCCGTCATCGTCCTGGTCGTTGTTGCTGTAATATGTAGCAGATTCAGCAGGTGTTGTTGCTATTGTTGTTCTAGGAGTGGGAAGTGTTGGAGAGGAGTAGAGGAGGCGCCGGAGGAGAGTAGAGGAGGAGGCAACCATGGCCGCGCAGGACTATTTGCAGGCGCATATTTCAGTAGTGACGTTAGCACGGGCCCTTCACCCAAACTTAGAACCTAAACCCGCAGACCTAAACCCTGCATCTCAAATTGTAATCCCGACGTCCTGATACCCTTAAACCCTGAACCCCTAAACCCCTCAAACCCTGAACCCCTCAAACCCTGAACCCCTGAAACCCTGAACAATAAGCCCGCTACAACGACAGACCTGGCCTCCAGAGGCTGGTTCTCCCTGGCTTTGGCCACCTGGTTTATAGGCTTTGGGGTTCGTCAACTTGGGATTTTCTAGGATCTAGGCTTTAAGGTTTACGGTCTAGGGTCTAGGGTTTCAGGTTTAGGGTCTGGGGTTTCTTTGAAATTTAGTTCACTCCTTTTCTGGTGCGAGCGCTCAACGCTAGGGGAGACTAGCCTTCCAACTGTCAGTGCATCTTGATGTCTTCATGCATTGGTTTTCCTGGACTATCCTTGCCCTTCATCCTCGACGTCAACATTTCTACGTTCATCTGTGACTTGACGTTCCAACTCATCGTCCACATGGGTTGCAAGGTTACCCTCATTGCCAAAGCTATGAAACATTACCTCCACGGTGTCAACAACATCACCATCCAAATGGGTATCGGGAGGATCACCTTCACGCACTTCTCGGTTTCCAACATGCAGGCAGGAACCTGAGTCCTCATTGTTTCATCCAACGGTGGCATCCAGGGATCTCCCGCCGTCAACTTCACGATGCACATCAGATCCAGCATTGCTCACTACAACATGACCACCGGAGGGGGCAACAGCTGATTCTTCTGCATCAACAGTTTTTTCTTCAGGCATCAGGTCGGTGTCCGAAGCATTTCCCGTCTACGTTGCCACCGTTCTCACCCTAGGACTACGCGATCTGTCCACGGCCGAGGACTCTTCCATAGCAGCCTGTACAGCCCATTCGTCCCATTCACGAGCCAGGGCAGCATCGCGTCTCTCACGTACGCTTTACCTCGAACCATGGTCTGTTGAAAATCCCACAGATCTTTCTGTATTTCCAGTATTGCGCGGGTGTAATCTCTCTCCAGAGCAAGATTGTTCTCCACCGACGTCGTCTCGTCAAGAAAGTCATCAACTTGGATAGGTCCAAGTGCATCCGGCACCACCCTCAGCAGTCGGAACCATGCGTGGGGCCATGTAGTCCTTTTGGCTGTCCATTCACCGACCTGGTCAGCAAAGCATTCCTCATTGCCACATAGGCCCGATTGCTCTGCACTCGCTGATGAAAGAACAGCCTAGCACATATTCATGGCATCCATGACCCGCGAAGTTTGGCCATTCCTCCAATCGACCGGTCTTTACTTTATTTGAGCCATTTTTTCTATGTTGTTGCACCAAAGCTTTTTGCAACATTCTCGCCATCCAGCACGGGTCATCAGTCCGGAAGGCATATGCATCAGGCATTCTAGCTGCCCCGATGGGCAACACAAGCTCTCTCTGCATGAGGTCAACTTGCTCGTTTTCTATGCCATCGCGATCGCTTCGCTGGTTGTTTGCCCTCACCGCTGAGGCGCGGCTTCCAGGTAATGCTTTTATCGGTCAGGAGCACCACAATGCGCTGGGCGAATTCACATGTTCCAGGAAGCTTGCTATTCATCCCACGGTGGACACCGCAGCAGCAATCTGTTCTTCAATGCGAAGTAGGAAGGAAGTCATCTGCTCTGGTCGTGGCGTCCATGCTGCTTCGCATCCTCCCCGGGTGTAGGGCTTAGGGTCTAGGAGGTTGTAGGGATTATGTAAGATTAAATATGGATTATGATAGGTTAGAGATATCATCCCCCGAGCTGGCTGAGGTCTTAGAATTCAGGCTTTCGTTGTGTCAATAGTTTTGGGGGTCAGCGGCCCTTCATGACGGAATATACAGGGTAAATAGATAGGGTGGGGTTTAGGGTCAGGGTGCATATGGGTTCGGGTTGAGGGCTGAGAGCACAGGTTGGTTGGGATTTCTGTCTCAGTGTGGGGTTTCAGTTTAGGGCTTGTCAGAATCGACGCGGTAACTAGATTTGAGAACTCAGAATAGAAAAAACGCAGAGTCCCTCTAACAAAGATCTTACATGAAAAGCCCCACCAATTGAAAGCGTCAGGGCTTGGGTCCTTTGAGGGCTCACAGCTCAGCGGCGCTGCCAAGACACACACGACTCATTGCAGATAGAGCGTTCTGGTGCCCTTTGGTGAACCCTACAGTCCTACAGCTTGCAGTGTGGTGATTGGGGCCCATGATCTTCAATATTGGAGACCAGTTGTTATGCCCAAGTGCACATGATACCGTCTACGGCTTCGTAAGTTGGCTATTAAACTTTCATGCAACCAAAACACATCCTTGTCCCCATCATTTTGAAGCCTGAATGCACAGCTCACATGTTGAATACAACCTTCGCGTGGATTCTTCTTCAAGTTGCAGTGTCAAACTCCTTAATCTCATATAAACGATGTTCCTGGGAGTTCCTTACCACTGGGGCCCCGTATGTTTCCCCATCTATGCCAGACTCCCGCACGAACGACCTTCCACGAGCACGCAAGCTTTTCAGAAACCTCGAAATAGGCTTGAGGAATCATGATCCCTATAAGAGACTATATAGTCCCTACATATCCCTGAAGTCCTGTTGACTTCCTTGAGACCAATTACCATCCTGACCTAGCAGAGGCAGGAACCTGGGTCCCATGTCGTTGCTGCTTCGCCGCCTGCATGGAAAGTGCGAAGGCGCAACCCCTATCTAAAACGACCCTTAGTACATCAGGTCCTATAAGGAGATGAGGTATCATAGGTCTATGTCATATTGGGAACATGTCCCTTCGTGTACGTGGCATAAGCCTTGAGAAGGCATGAAGAAATCACCATGAACATCTTCACTCACAAGGAATCCTGGTTCAAAGAGCATTACAAGTAAAAGGGCCGAATAGCCATACTCCCATGAGCTGCTGTCAATGTTTTTGAGGGTCAGGCAACGTCTCAAGCAAAGCAGATTTGACAGCTTGGTGTGGACACATGGGTACCTTTCTTCAGAATGTAGCCTGGGCTGCGCTATGTTAGCAAATGCATATCATCTTCCACATATTGCGGGGGAAAAGGGAATTTTCTCTACAAATATCAAGCTCCCTAGCACACTCACTGTGGAAGGTCCGAGCACAAATTTCTACAAGCAAAAAACAATAAAACTGTTAGGGACATTTTAGAGAGGATAGGCTGGCTGCTGACTGCCATCCGTGCGGGCCACTCAAAAAATAAGGTCCGGCTTCACACACCCCCAACGCGTAAGGATACTGAGTATGGTACCCAACTCTTGGAGAACAAACCCCAAGCATTTACCCTTGGCTATGCCTAGACCTCAAGGCTGAATCTGCAAATCCCAAGCCCGAACCACTAAACCCAAGAGCCTCAACTTCAATTCAACCCCCAAGCCCTCATCTCTAAATTCTAAATTCCAATCGCTTGAATTTTGGCATATGCAATCCTTCACGAGGGAACATTGCCAGCAATTACGGACATGACACCGAATAGTATTACATAGTGATTTCACCAGTTGCAAGGCCTCCGGGAGTCGGCAAACGTGGCAAGTCCTATCAGGGCCGCGCTGCTCTTAGGGGGCTTGAGGTCCTCCTTAGGCAGGCTGAGGGGGAGGGGGGGGGTTCGGGCTTAAGTGTCAAACCGTCTATACTACACCGTAAGCCTCATCATCCGTTGGAACATCTTCAAACATGCTTCTTCTTGATCGGCTTCAAATTTGATGCATGCACCCAAAGTGCCGAGGGTCCGAGATAGGCAAGCACATCTTAGAATGAGGTTCAAGGCCCAACTAGAACTAATTCTGCAGCCTGGCGAATATCCTCAGGGTTCACGGTGAAAGAATGAACGTACATGCCAGCAGGCTATACCAAGCTTGGATGTTACACATTTCCATAGCCTACTGTAATCCGTAATCCGCTCGCTGGTCTACAAGAAGTCGTACATGTACAATGAGGATCGAAACAGTTGAACGAGGAGCCTCAAGCTATGTTCCGTTACAGCGTGCTACAGTGGAAGAAGGGATGCACGCAGTGCTGTCAGTAAAAGTTGGACCTGTGGAAAATCCTCCATCCATGAACTACATCGTGGTTTGTTTATCCTTTTACAGCCAGCATTGCGATGACAGTAGCCAACTCAAGTGCACAGTAGCATCACACTAGGACAAGAGTGAACGAGTAAGAGCTTACTATTGCTAGCTTCCTGCATCCAGGAGGGACTGGGCCATGGCTTGCCAAGCACAGGTTCGTTGACCCAGCTTTACGGTGTTGATTGTCGTTTCAAGACCGGTTTACTCCCGCAAGTTGCCCCAAAATGGCTACAATCAGCCTCGTATGAATAGCCAATAGTCATCAGGCATGACCCAACATATAGACAGGGGATGGCAACAATTTCATGGAATCCGGCCCACGTTCACTAACTTCCTATATGGGGAGTCATTGTGCGTCTTTAGTTAGAAATCTCACGACAACATGAACGCTCGGGCCCGAATACCTACACAATCAACACAAGCCTTGCATACTGCCGGTAAAACTTGTTCCTCGACAAGTCCCGAAGCTTGAAGCTTAAGCCCCCCAGACTCCACAGCTCAACAAAATACCTAAACAAACAACCTGCGTAAAGCCTAAATGCCTCTAAAGCCCAAACCCCTAAACCCCTCATGTTTGGAAAACCCCCCACTGCCCTAAGCACCCCAAAACCCAAGCCCATCTCCTCTGTGGGTTCAGGGACTCGGTCCGCGCACGGCGGCTGTAGCAGCGGACCTAGCATGACCAGTCTTAGTCATACCGATTCGACATACGTGAGACGAATTAGGATTTAGGGGGTTACTCAACAAGTGGTTTTGCAGCTTAAGGCATTTCAGGGTTTGGGTGTTGCAGGGTTTTGGGGATGGTGATTCCTAAGCCACTGGCCACTGGTGCAGGAATTTGAGGTTGAGCGCAGGGTCGACTCATGCAAAAGGAAGCCTTCCAACGCGCACTTTGAGGAAGAGCAGATTCAACAAGGATTTAGAGCTTCCCGTGCGGAGAGCGCAGATCCAGCAGCACTGGCATTTCACAGTGACTTGGCCTTTCTGTGAACAGGTTCGGGCAGCAGCAGCAGCAGCAGCAGCAGCAGCACGAGGAGGAGGCAGCGGTAGCGTTAGCAGTACCAGCAGTAGCCGAGGGTTCGTCTTCTAGTCAAGAGGTCTTCTGAGCGTCTCCCTCGTGCCATGAAGTGCCCCTAAACTGCAGCACCAAACACTTAACTCATTCACCCGAAGCTCGACCCAGCATGCAATCCAAGGCCAGCCTCTGTTCCGCGCTTGAGCCGAGCATGGAGAACGCAGGCCGAAAAAGAAGCCCTCAGCCTGCAAACGCCAGATTTTTTGGGCAAGAAGGCAGGTGAGCGTAGCATCACAATGGGCAGAAGTAGAAACGATAAGTATGCTGCAGAGAATGGTACTAGCAATGTTGAAACACTAGAATGAAGGTCACGAGAGAAGCCACAAGGTCCTTCTGAAGCGTCCGTTTACTTCGAATCGTTCTAGCAAGCTCAGCTAAAATTCGGGGTCTGAGGGTTTCTCCAGAGTGTGGGTCCGTTTGTGTGGGGCCAAGCAGCAGTAACAATTCATGTAGCTCAGGGTAGGTGCTGTAAGGGGGAACCCTTGTTTGAGAAGAAGCCGCTTTTTCACATCAACAGCTTCACGATACATCACCATTCTGAGCAGGGGACTGTCACAGAAGCACTAGGTCCTAAACCCCAATGCCTACCCAAGCCCTAGCCAATAATTCCTGAATTTAGGCCCCGCGCCCTGAATCCTCAATTCGCAAGGCCTCCGAGTTTGAATCCGCTGCTGCGCGCAGCGGCTGGGCCTGATGTCTTCCCAAGTGAAACCCAGAAGCTGGGAAGGGAGGGTATAGGACTTGAGGTTTGGGGCACAGTGTGGGGCTTTGGGCCTAGGATTTGACTAAGTACGATCTGGATGTACAGTCCAAGGTTTAAGATTTAGGGCTGATGGGCTCGAGGTTCTAGATTTGGGTGGGTCACTGGATATAGCGTTTAGGATTCAAGTTTTTGGGATTCAAGGTTTCCATTCAGGACCTCAAGGTTCACAAGATTTGGGGCTTAGGATTCAGCATCTGGGATTTGAGATTTAGGTTAATTAGGGGGACAAGTAAGTCATGAAACACTTGTGCCATCTGTACAGGTAACTAAAACAGGCTGTCCATCACAAGCCTGCAGCCTTTCCAACACTGGTTTGTTGCTAAGTAACTTAAGTTAAATTACTATGATAAGGAGCCCCTATCATTTTTAATATATACGCATACTATGATGACTTATTTTAATTTCCTCGACAGCAACCCGGAATAGTTGAGCAGTTCCAAAAACTCTGTAGTCTAGGACCCTCTTGCTGTCAGCAAATTGATTTAATCGGGTTCATCCTGTCTACCAGGCTCATGGATACTTTCACATCCTTCTCCTTTTTTCTTTCTAGCTGTGCAAACATGACCTCCAGCAGGTTTTGAATCTGGATGTGAGGAGCAAAATTGTTCACTGGATCTGTGCTTTCTGTTGACCGCCCTCCTGTGTCCTAGTACACAGACTTCCGAGCTTTTGGAAGGACATGTTTTACGAAAATTTCCGAACCTCAAAATTCGTCGACTTGAGATCAGCTTCTGCATAACCACTATGTGAGTTGAGGTCGGGCGAGGCCAGTGCAATTACCATTTGCCGAGTTTGGAATGCTACAGCAAAGTCAATAGTAATAGCAATGGGTAATCGTTCTAGAAATAGTAATGGTAATGATAATAGTAATCGTAATACTGACAGTAATACTAATGGCAGTAGTAATAGTAATCGTATGGTAATAGTTCTAGGAATGGTGTTTGTAATCGAAATAATACTACTGCTCCAGTAATACGTAAGGGTCGTAGTCATGATAGACTAAGGTCGTGACCTGAAATTTCTGCTTCGCAGCTCGGTAAGCCTCGGCCGGAAGCTGCTTCGAAATATTGGCTTGGGGTGGGGTGGGCAAAAGGATCTTCCAGGGCTGAAGTTGAGGAGTGCGGGGGGATCATGGGGCCCCTGTTGAGATTACGTAAGGATTAAACCCTAAATCCTGTAACCTAAACCCTGAATCCAAAACCTTGAAATCTAAACCCCAAATCTTAAACCCTAAACCCTACATGCAAAACCCTAAACCCAAAATCGGGATCATTAGACCCTTCGTGTGTATATCCTGCTCTGCACGCCTCAAGCTTCACCTCGTAGCTGCTGCCCTCGTCGCATTTCTGCCGTTCCTGCCAGGCAGCAGCGGGTTCACAGGCTGTTGCCCCTCCAACTCACCCTTACAGAGCTTCAATTAAGGTACCATAAGAAGGATTGATAGTAATTAACTACCAATGGGGTTCCCTTATTCAGATAGCCTAGTTCAAGATCTTTAACAGCAAACCCAGACTCACCCTTATCAAAATCTTCGCGTCACAGTCATTCTTCCCAGGCCTCTACTTAGCCAAGTGCAACCCGAGGGCAGAGAATCACTCTGTGGTCAAAAATCTTCATTTGAACACTGTGCCCGGCTGTCGGAACCATCTGTATGACGCAACTCCAAGGCCCACCCATCCACACAAACATCCCGAGCCAGCTCCTTGCATTTAACTTAAGCCCCACGTCGAAGTGTCCACTTTCCTTTTCATGATTTGGGAGCTTCCATGAAGTTGCCAGTGCTCTGGAATTTGAATTTCCTTTCCGTGAGTAGCAGGAAACAATCTTCACATGCACACGCGCACACACACTGGGTGCCTTCACCCGTCGACGGCCCTCCGTCACGATCACGGATGTCATGAGCTCGGTGAGCATCCCTCCCAGGTGCGGGGTGCACCTGCAAGCTGCAGTTCTATCTACGTCTTCATAGTTCTATGGCGCCCTGGTTTTGTAGAACAAGCTGCTATGGCCTCAGACTCATGAAACTTCTTGGTGCTGGAACACCTTGAGAATGTTGCAGCAAAGTCGAATGGTGGGGGGTCGGATCCACATTCATGCTACGAAGATTATCACTTCTCTCTCTCTCTCTCTCTCTCTCTCTCTAGCTGTTGCTGCTTCTGCTGATGCCACTTCTGGTACGTTCTGGTGCTGGTGCTATGTTACTGTGCCACTGTGGCCACTGCCTGACTGCTCGCACAGTTGCTTTGCCAGGTATCAACATTCTTCGTCCTTATTGCTCATTGCTCTTGTTCGGCGTAGGCCAGTCCACCCATTACGACCGTGCCTGTGTGCATCCACGAGCGATGCCACCTTCATGGCAAAAACGCTGCAGGTCCCCGCAGGAGAGCAGCGAACCTTGATCTTAGGTTTTAGGATTTCAGGCTTAGGAGGGGTACAATGCAAAAGCAACCAGCGTTTGTCAGTAAACAGTTACGCCCTCATATACCCTTAACCTTGAACCCCTGCATCCTAAACACTAACCGCTAGAATCCTGCAATGCCTGACTACATGGGGGTTTCCCAAAATTAAGGGTACCTTTGGGGGGGTCCCGATAATGAGGATAATAGTATAATGGGGTCTATATTGGGGTCCCCCTATTTTGGGAAATTACCACATATCATGCACAAAGTCACCTTGAGCAAACTAGTTTCTGGGCGAAGGGCGGCACAGTCGCTCGGACAACCGAAGGACTGCAGCGCTTCCTGGCTTCAGAATTCGGATTTGGTGTCTTGTTTTGGTTATTGTCCCGCCATTTTCCATGTGCCGGGGGGGGTTCCAAACGAAATTCTGAGATTTGGGGTTTGGGGGTTTAGGTTTCAGGGTGGATGGCAGCTCTGTCTCCTTGAATCATTCCGAAAAATCTTATCCTGCAGATCAAACTTCATGTGGGACATTGACCTCTTCTCCCACCGCAAGGATACCTTCAAACTGCGCCAACTCCACTGCTGATTTGCAAGCAGCAATATGTTTTGAAGATCAGCGACTACAGGCATTTATTGCGTTGTGGAGCAATGATCAATCGACCGAATGCGTGCAGGGGAGATTGCCTGTCGCATGATCTGTCAAGCAATATCTGGGTACATATGACATAGCTCAGTAGTAAGAGCGTCAATTGTAGCTGTTGGATGCAAGTGCTTTGTTGCAGAAAAGCTACTTACTAAGGCCCCTTTGACCCTCCAAATAAGTGCACCTCTAAGCTTTTGATGTTGTAAGGGGTGCCCGCCCAAGAACATCCCTCCTTCTTACATATGGGGACTCTGTAATAAAAGGCCCTCAAAACGAACGAGAAGTCTGGGCTGGCTGGCTCTGCAATGAGATCGGCCTTTATGCTTAAAGGCCTGGCTTTTAAAACCAATAAAAGCCAATGACAGTCAAGTTGGAATGATTGAAAGTCTAAAAATGAAATGAAGCCTGGTGAAACCTACAAAATTAAAGTGAAGTCTCATTAAACCCCTTAAGAACACAAAACCAAAAGGAATTCAAAACGAATGACAATAGAAATCAAATTGAACGCAAATCAAAACAAATGAGGTTGGCCTCACTGTTAACCCACCAAAAAGATCTTCACATCATTGACTCAATGAGACCCCCAAATCCCAGATTCCAAACGTAAGAATGTAGCCTGGCGGCCTTTAAATCTAACAGCCTTTTGACTCACAATTAGCCCACCCAAAAAAAAGACACGACACGATTGAGGCCACCCGAATCCTTTATATCATTGAGGGTGAGGGGGTTCGCTGTACTATAACTACCCCCTACGGAATTTGATTACCTAGCCTGTTCAAAGAAGCGGCTGAAGGAGGTTTTGCTGGCATTAGATTCGAGGTTCCAAGACTACTAGGGCCCGGCCTTCATATTTAGAAGCCTGGCTTTTGAAACCAAAAGCATTCTGGCCTCGTCATAAATCATCCACACATGGTTTTCGGCTGAAAAACTATACTTATAGTTAATCAGGATTCAAAATTAGGATCACAGCAAGGAGCGCATTGATGGCTGCTTGCAGAGTTCTCCCGCCCCTCCTCCGTCACGTTTAATTCATCTTGCTCAGTACCCTTCTCAACATGTGCGAGCACGTGAAACACATGCTGCCAACGGCATCTATGGCAGTGACCGCTTTCCAAATACTGTGTTAAAAAGAACAGCGACATGAGAAAGCGGTGTAAGCATCATACCGCGGTCAGTAGGCCGAACGACGACTGTACAAGAGATGATGATGACAAGGACGAGGAGCATAACGGCAGCAACAACACATGTAGAAGAAAGGCAGCGAAGACTACAAACAAGGCTCAGCAACAACAGCAGTCAGAACGCCAAATTACCGGTCACCCTTGCGGCCTCTCCCAAGAGAGCCTCAAAGCCAAGCATGGTGCCCGCGGGGTAGGTCTCGGCGTCAAGCCCATCATATGCAATCTTCTGAAGAACATGTGAAGCAGCATGTAGACGCAATCATGACACTCGCGTCCAGAATCATCCATGTTCAAACAGAAGCATGCAATTTGCTTTCTGCAACTTCTGATGGAAGAGAAACCTCAGCCAAATTTCGTCGATGGCAACTGCTTTTGAAAGTCCCGGTCATCCATGCATCCTACAACTACTACTACCACCACCACCGCCGCTGCCGCCGCCGCCACGACGACTACTCCTACTACTACTACTACTACTACTACTACTGCTACTGCTACTGCTAGAATATGTAAGTCTCTACAATGACAGACACCTCATCACTCAAGACCGGAGTCCAAAAAGATCAAGACATCCTAGAAGGATTCTTGCTTCAAGAGACCCTGGAATCAGGTATGATACTGATTCACACCAGAGCCCAACAGCAAACCTTCTAGAAACTATATTTAAATGGTTCCCGTCATTAGGGAGTAATGGGGTTGAAAATGAGAACCATATTAGGGGTGTGCAGGAGCATTCAAATTACAAGAATGCTCCCTGCATTTATATAACCCCAATTCGAAGCTAGTAGGTTCCATGTTCTCTTTCACTCGCTCCACAGCTTGAGCACCCATAGCACTTAGGGTCTCTCGAAGCCTGAGGGTTTGGTTCCCGGACTTCCATGACCACATAGCTGTCACCCAGGTAAACGCCCCTCACCTGCAGAGGGTGACAGGATATTTTCAAGGATCCTATGAATTACACAAAGACCTAAGAAGCGCATTGCAGGATTCCTTTTGGAGACCATGTCCGGTAATAGGGCCCTGAAGCAATTTTCCCTTCCCCCCGATTCTCTACACCAAAGGACCAAACCCTACCTAGCATATGTTGGGTTCAGGGTTCGGGAAGTTGAAGGCTGCCGTTGAATTCATAAGGATACTGTTCTTTTTCTGGGTTACTTACAACATGTTCAGGGACAGGGATCTACTTGACGGCCGAGATTGAAAGGCTTGGAGAGACTAAGGCCGCTTCACGAGGAGATGCAGAAAATCCTTGCTTTTCAAGACCTCGAAGCCAGCAGATGCTCTTCTTGCATTTTTCAACACTGGACACCCGGGGCATTTCCGCTCAAAACAAACTCCGCGAATAGCGTGGCTTCGAGGCATTGGAGTCCTTGAAGAAAGCATCTTCGGGCATGTGCGCACATAGCTAGAGGAGCGTCAAGCGTCTCTACGAATAAGTTATATTGGGATAATGGAAAATAAAATGGAAACTGCTATAATGGGTTATATAGGGATTATGAGGTACATATTGGGGTTATATTGGGATAGTAGAGCTCCACATCATGGCCCACAAATGGCCTCCTTCTTTCGTCCACGGCGCCGCCGCGTCGTGGAGGGGTGGGTCCTCGGTGCCACTTCAGGTCAATTTGACCCGCCTGGTAGACATCAGACTTTGGAGGTCTGCGGGTCCACTACAGTTTCCACAGATAAACCCCAATATAGACACCAAAATACTAGTATCCTGATTGTAGGGAACCCCCAAAAAATGTAATGACCCCCATTTGGGGAAGCCCCCAGTGCGTCATTACCACATCAACCTCGAGCCAGGAAGCTGCAGAAAATTGTCAGCTTTGGAGATTTGTCTCCACAACAAAAAACTGGCACGCTGATTCGGGGGTGTCCCAGAATTAGGGGTACCTTTTTTGGGGTCCTCATAATAAGGACTAGAATACTTGGGGTCTGTATTAGAGTCCCCCTACTCCTGCGATGATACTAGAAAACATCATTGCGCGTTGGGCTCAGGTCATGCAACTTACTAGGTTTGAACCGCTCATATTGGGATTCCTTCTACCACCAAGGACTCAGAAAGCTAAGCTCTACACAAATCCCTAAAACCTAAACCCTAAATAGTAGTTTCCATCTTATTTTCCATTATCCCAGTATAACCCCAATATAACCCCAATACGCAAACCTCTTTAGAACCAGCTTGGAGCCAGGCAAAGGCCTGCCACTTGCATTGAGAATGGCCTGTCCGGAGAATCAAGATAAGGTTGGCGGCTGAAGGTTTCGCGCTGTTTTGAAGCGCTCCTTGTTACTCTTGTCTGCAGGCGACAGGATTTAGAATTTAGGGCTTACACATATGAAGTTCCTTGTTAGTTTAGGGAAGGTAAAGGACATCGCAGTAATCCGCATTGCATTTCGAACTGTAGCAATGGGAATGCTAATTTCCAGTTTCGGTGATGACATATAAGTGAGAAGCATGGAACACACAGACAATTCTTACATACCTTGCGAAAACGTGAAACAGACACAAGGACTTAAGGAGCATGAGCTCTGGGCCTGAGCTGTGTCCGTATAGTGGCATCATACCGAACTCCGATAATGCAGAATCAAATGGAAAAGAACATGGGACATAACATGGGAATGAGGATGAAGCAGCGGTTAAGTTTTTAGGGCCCTGAACCGAACCCTTCTAAGAAGTATGTGCTGGCCTTTACCCATCCTGCATACCAACAAAACCCCTAAACCCGAAGCCCCACACCTCATGATTGCTGCATTGCCAACTCCCAACCTCACAACTCCCCTCGTAGACGAAGATCAGGTCGCTGCTGCTACCCGCCTTAAGTGGAAACATGCCAGTCAAGGAACGGCAAGGCTTTGCATAGTCGTCCTCAACAGCTGAACATGCATGCACCAAAAGCTGAGCGCTTCCGGAACCCAAGGACAACGACAAAACTGTAGCGGGCAACAAAGACAGTTGCAGCGGTTAGCACAGCAAAGTCTTGCCCTGAGCTCCTTTGCCGAGAATAGCGGGCAATTTGCCTAATGGAAAATAAAATGGAAACCACTATATTATCATAGGGATTATATAGGGGTTATATTGGGATAATGGAAAAGGAAACGGAAACTACTATATTATAACAAGGATTTGCTTCCCATTCGTCCTAATTAATTTCCAACAATTTCTTCGCCGATCTTTTGGGCGATCAGTCTGCTATTGGCTCGCACATTGACAGAACCCTGCCGAGGTCGCTTAGTCTCCTGAAATTCAGTCACTCAGACCTTTTAGCTCCATAGACTTTGCAAACCCTACAATCATGCCTCGAAGACTTGCCGGGTTTAGGATTTATGGCTGTCAACTCTGCAAACTCAAGAATCATCCCTGTGAGCTTCATAAGCCATAATCTCCTCCCTCAACCAATTAAACACCCCCACCTTGCTAATGATGAATCTTCCCCGATGATATGGTGGTCTTATATGTGGGGGGGGGAGGGCTCCATTGGTCCATAGTCCCCCAATCTACAAAATCCTGATTGTAAGGCATCCCAGATTCGAGCTGCGGCTGAGTGGCTTCGGTGGGCGGTACAATCAGCTCTCCAGGTGTGAAGGCCTTCAACTTCTCTTGTTTCTCAGATCAGAAGGGCGCTTCACAACACAATCTCAAGGCACCATGCTGCTGATTTTGAAGTTGACTCAGGCGATACAAGTGGTTGAAAACGCTTCCTTTGATTTGAACATATTTCCCAACCAACCATGGACAGAAGTGATAACCCCAAAAAGAGGTAATAAAGCAGTCTTGCGGGTAAGAAGGGTCTGCACGAAACGCCACGCCCTTGATGGTACCCAACGCACTGTGTCACTGAGGGCCGCTTGCCTGTGGCTCCAGGAGTCGGACCAGCAGTGCTTGAAGCCTGGAAGCTGTGGGGGTAAAGGGTTGAGGGTTTAGGGTTTGGGGGTAGGAAGGGTAAGGGCTTGCGGTTGTAGAGTTTAGAGGTCTTAGGGGCTTGGGCATTGGCCATTAGCAGGCCTTTACACAGAAGGTACTGACCATCCCAACAGCCGCAGCAATGACGGTGATTGCCCGCAAGTGAAGACTGACAATGCTTGCAGACACAGCAGGAGCACAACCGTAAGGAATGATGACAATGATAGGAAAGGCGAACCTACGCCAAACATTGCAATCAAGTCTGTTTCATTGTCGGAGGAATGTTCTACATCGCGGTTCCAACGCGTGCTGATGACATGCCCTACTGCGCAACCAGATACTGGAAGGATCAATGAAACGGGTTTGGAATAAAAGCAGTTGAAATGTCAGCGAGGACTAAACTGGCTAGGCAACCTTAAACGTATCCATGATGGGAAGGGTTTCTGCGAGGGCTCCAACGGGGGGTGTGTAGAAGCCTAAAGTATACGGGCTTTATAGAAGCCTAAACCATCAATTATTCTTACCACGTTGAGTTCCATTTCAGATACCCCGTACCAAGCTTATACCCTGAATCTTGGACTAGAACTTTGGGTAGCTCTATAAATCCCCGTATGAGCACAATATCCAGATCATTTCCCATTTCCCCTTTTCATTCCATCCACCATTCTTCCCATGGATATTGGTAATTATTCGGGTGGATCCCGAAAACAACTCAGAGGAAATGTGTTGAACCACACGAATCCCAGGGCCCCAGCCACGGCGGCATGGACGGCGCGAAGAGAGCGATGCCACCACCAACTATGTGCCTGAAACACTTTGGTGGATACTCACTATACCTGCATGACCCTAAGTACCCTATACCTTGTGGAACTATGGTGCTCTGATAAATTATGACATACTAGGATCATGCAGGATTTTGGGTATCAACCGTAACTCCTTGAATTCACACATTCTCGCTCCGAGACTGTTTTGAGAATCTCTGCATGACTTCGCTCAGGCTTTCTGTGACCTAGTGGTGCTTCGGGAGGGTGGGGGAGTGAATATGGGTACCATTGTAAAGTCTTGATGGGGATTCTCTGACTTATACTCCCAATCTCCCTTAAGCAGCAGTAAGGGAGATTCTGTCTTCATCACAATGTCTCTGAAACTGTAATCAACTAGAAAAGAAGTATGTCCTAGTGATTCATTATTTATGATTAAGGTTGTTACTATGATGGCTATTATGCTTGGTTGATCACTAATACTACAATCGAGATTGGGATGAACATCTGCTCACCTGTGGATGTGGAGGATGACCTCTCGCCGCAAGGGCACGGGCAGCCTCGGCTTCAGACTGGTCTCTTTCACTTTAGGGTTTTACGCAATTACAGCTTTGGGAGATTTCAGGTTTTGGGCTGCTTCCATGGGGTTTCCCAGAATTAGGGAATTCAATAGGGATTGTACTATTCTGCAGGTATATGTGGCATCCCACTTCTGGAATTTCCCACATGGCTTTGTTGAAATGAAGCCCTTTCTTGCAAAAGAGCGACAGTGTCATGATGACTCTGGACCCGCAAGCATAACAACCAAAAAAGCAAAAGCGTAGCATGTGTGCGGCATACGAAGCTTCAAGAATATTCCTATGGCTATCCCAATAGCCCGGGGATGTAGAACCTGTCGGGCTCCAGGGCTTTGGGTCTCTAAGCATGTCAGCACGATGAAGCCTATGCAAGTTCTGTGAGAATACATCATTTTGTGCCACGTACGGATTATGGGAAAGACCAAGCGGTTGGGCCGTTTCTGAAGTGCTTGTTCCTGGAATATTGGAAAACTGTGGTTACCCCTGCGTGCCACCTGATGTCAGATGCTTGAAATCGGCCTACTGTTACAAAGCGCGATCCTGTTGAAATTGCTGGATTGCAGCGAGCTCCTGCTGCAGGGCTTGTTTGGCCATTCCCTTCGGATCATAGACGGCGCGATAAAATTTCCCAAAATTCATCCATTCCTTCAAGATATGATCAGTGGAGATGCCAAAAAATCTCTACCACTGACCTAGCGGTTTCCTAGCGCCACACTGGTAATTCAATCGATTCCCCCGCGTGCCGCCTCGTGTCGAAGAGACAAAGCGATCCCAATCATCCCATCTTATTCAGTCTTTATTACCTACAGATAGGCGTTTTCTTGACGTCACTCAGTTCCTTGTTTCCGTGGTGACACCGGGACCCATGAAGGGGAAACAATAGCTATACTGCACCTAGCTTTCGAGTTGAGACTGGTAGCAGTATGCTGATTCAATGGATGGGCAGCGAATTGCCCAAATTCATACCCTGAACAGATTGGGATTCCTCGTGGGATCCAGTCAACCCTGCAACCTAGGTTGAATTGGGCCTTAAATTCTTCAATTGCAGTCCACTCATCCGAGTCAAGACTTGCTTGTAGATCGGATGTTTCAAAGGCATCTCTCAACATGAGGGGTCCCCCCTACAAGGGGACTTGTAGTCTCAAACCCTCCCCATAGCAAGACGGCCACCAAACGCTGCAATGGCTTGTGGTGCAGCCCAGAAGCTTCTGCAAAATCTCCTGCTCCGCATCAAAAGGCGACATCTCCTGACGGGGTTAGCAGCATCAGTTCTGGGGGTTGGCCGGTTTAGAGTAGTGGGTGCCCTTTAGGAGCCCAGGGATAGATGCGGGTTAGACGCAGCAGTCCCCCTCAAGGATTCTGTAAGAGTCTTTGGAACAACTCCTTCGACGCTATTAAACATTCCATGGAAAATTGCATTTTAGTTGGGTGTGTTGGGGGCACCCTTTGGTGGAAGCAGCCCAGCACTTTGGAGTTGCTGTTCGTCCCTGATGTAGGTCGCCTTAGGTATTTGCCAAGGCAGAGACGGAACGTCGCGAACAGGACAAAAAAGAGGGGTATGGATACTTGCTTATGTTGGCATTGACCCGCTACAAGTTGACTGCATACAAAAACTGCAATCACCACTGCGGCAAGGTGGCGCCACCCCCTTATGTTTTGGCGGCAGTCCTCAGTCTGATCTTTGCAGACTACTATGCAGTATTTTCATGGTCTGAAGACCTATAAGCCGGAACTCCTGAACCCTAACAGCAGCCTGGTACCAGAACTCAATGTGCCGCCGGACAGAGTTAAGCACCTTCTGGTGGAAGCTGTGCTCCTTGGGGCCAGCCAGCATGGTCCAAAAGGTAGAGGATACTATTATTGCTACTACTATTACTACTACTATTACTAGTAATACCATCATTATTACTATTACTACTCATATTCTTACCATTGTTACTATTATTACCACGGGCACTTTTCTGGCCGTTGCGAGACCCACGTGGTCTTTGGCCTGTCTTACTGCGGTGAGTGTTCTAGCCTAGCAGAGCTTTGAGGGCTAGGGTCCCAAGCATGACCATGACCGTGGTACCCGGGCCACTAGGTCCGTGGGCTTGAGTGAATGGCTTGTGTCTGAAGCATTGCTCTTGCGAAGAGTCTGCTGCACAATCCCAAACAAGGCATGCTTCACAAGGAGGATGTATAGCCTGCATATAACCATATATATATATATAGGGGTTTCCATGTCATCTTCTTCTTCTCCATTTGATTCTCCATTATGGGCCTGGGGTTAAAAAGGCTATAAATTCCCTGTAAATTGTGAAGAAGAGACCGCTCGGCACTCACAGATGCACATGCACAGTTCTGGCTCCTCGCAGTACTGCCGCATCATGAGCAACGACCTGGTTCTGCAAGGGAGGTACATCTAACAAACACACACATAATCAGAATACAGCAAAGCATGGAGTAGCTGCACTCCAGAAACTGGGGGCTTACGTTCCTGGAGCAAGATTCTTCAGCTTGGGTTCCACACAAACTTGGACGGAGGCTCTGTAAGATCTAGCTTTTCTCATGCACAGATTGTTTGGGGCTGGGCTGAAGCAACAATTTGAAACAATTGATACTACAAATCCTGCGTGACTTCAAGACACCATAATCCTAGAGTCGCCGAGGTACAAGGCTCAGAACAGGAGCAGCCTCTTCTAGTGTGCAGAATACCCTGCTATAAGCCTCAGGTCCAGCCCATCATGGTTCTAAAAGTACTCCTGCGGCACTGGAGCGCATGGAAACAAAACATCTGACACCATAGCGGCCTATTCCACCAGCCCCGATTTTCCGGACTAAGCATGCTTATTGTTGCATCGGGACTATAAGGGTAATGCAGCTGATCAGAATGGCACCCTGCAATTTGGACAATCACGATCACTGGCCTAGAAAGCAATGGAAACAACAAAAGTTGAAGAATTGGAATTGAAATTGGCTGGGGAAAATGGAGAAAAGAAGACAGGTACGTATGAAGACAGAAAAGAGGAACAAAAACAAATGAAGAAGGGCTAGAGGAAGCAAATGGCGTTTTGAAGAAGTCGGGGACATGGCCATACTAGGACTGACATCCCAAAGCTGACATGACAACTGTCATTGAACTTATCATTGTTCATTCCTATACATGTTCTCTCTGTAACACGTCAGAAAGCATACTTGGTAACAAAACCTTTGGGTCCCCTGCTGGGCCGCTGGATCCTGCCGTCCATGCGTGGCCATCTCAGCCACACTTCCCACAATGTAACCTTTTCCACGTTTCAGCTTTCGCGGTCTCCAGCTAGGCAGGCACGTTGAAAAAGATTGAGGTCATTTTGCAACGCAGCTATGAGAGACGATGGGTTTGAGCGTGGTCACACCTTGATTGCTTTCCTCGGGGCTTTGCAGGTTCGGGATGAGGGTCTACAGCGGCGGCAAGCAGCGGAGTCAGGATACATAAGCCTTGAACCCTGACCCTAATCTTAAAAGCCTCCGAGATTGAAGTCATAAGGCCCGAAGACTGTTGTCTTTGTGGCTAAAGTTGAAAAGAAAGAAAGGCCTTGCATAGGGAACTTCTGAACACGACGGTCTGCCTTGGACACCCACCAAAAAATTGTCCCTGTCATATGAGCCATTGTCTAAACTCCTAGTATCCCCCTTAATATCCCCTATAGTAGTCCCCTATATAATCCCCTATGTAACCCCTTTAGGGGTTTAGACTATAGCTCATATTGTTGATGCAAGACATCCTGCCCCACCCTAGCTCCCTAAACCCGACAGTGGCGACCACACAGATCCCTCACAACACTAGGCCTACGTCCGCAGCTCTCTGGACTGGGGGAGCCACCAAAGACAGTAGCTCCAAAGATCATCACCCCCACCTTGCCAAGGGCTGTGCATCCTGTCCATCCTATCAACTGCCTCTGCTTGAGCATGGGCTTCTTCTGGTTCCATCTGTTCTGTGACCACAGGGCGAGAGGAGCAAACATGAACCAGGAGGTAGGAGGCTTTAGCCTGTAGCCTAACCCAAGATCTACAACACGTCTTAGGTGCCAGCCGCGAAAACTCTCTCGATGTTGTTCATGGGGTAGATGTCACCTGCATCTGTCAGCTTCTCGTACGTCGTGCGTCTCAACAGAGGATGTGCTGAAGCCCATCACACCCAATCCTTCCAGGATTTCAGACCCACACCCCAGCGTTCATGCGATCCTCCACAGCTCGGACTGCGGCATGCACACGTGGTTATTCAAAGTGAATCCATGTTTGTAGAAACTACCGTAAAATGAAGAGGTCCAGAAAGGAGACCATCACCCAGATGGCTGCAGCCGAAGGGCCATAGCCAACCGTGGTCATCGTGGTGAAGACCTGAGCGAAGACGAAAATCACAGGTTGGGGGTCTTCAGGTTTGGGGTTGGGGGTTCGTCTTCAAGCAGAACTGCCCAGAAGGACCAACTGAGAGGAACAAGGAGCGTCACAACGATACAAACAATAACGACACACTATCACGATGTTTCAACTAGAGAAAATTGGAGAGCAGAGAACTCAAAAGATGCGAATGTGGGGATACTCATGCAGAGATGCGATAATTTTCAGACGTAGATACCCCTACTAAGTACTGGGGCAAAGTCCATGTCCTGCATGATCCTGATGCAGCGCCACAGAGCTTGCTTGGCCGCTGAGAGCAACCATTTTTCAGGACTGAGGGCCCAGGCCCAGTAAAGCGCGGCCACGTACTTCTTCCCATTCGTGTCGGTATCTTGAGATCCCCTGGGCAAACATGTTCTGTGGGCCAATGGCGTGTAAACAAGCTACTAACACAAGGTTTGTGAGGACGCCGGAATCCTAGCGGAATTCCTTGTTATTCTGTAAGGCGATGAGGACTGCAACCCTCACAACAATCCCCCAGCCCAACCCTAAGCCCATTGAAAAGCACTTCAGTCTATGTCTTCAGCACTTACTGAACACAAGGGAGGGAAGCACTCTTTTGGCTTGTGCTCAGCGCCGGACCCAGCTCCGTTAAGCCAGGTAGCTGAGCGGTCCTGGACAGCTGTGAGGGCAACTACATCTTGCAGAATTCAGCGCGGGCTCCCTTGTTGGCATGACTGACTGTAGGCTTCCACGTTGGCTTTGCTCCTCAAGCCATGTAAGCTTTCTGAACACCACCAAGTGCGTCCGGCGATGGACCACCCCAATGGACTTGTAGCTGAAACTGCATCCATCAAGAGCAGGCAATTCATCTGACTTAGTATTCCCCACATTGCTAGGCCCCCTAAAGGGAGGCAAGTATGATGATCTGAAATCTACTGGTTCAGGGAAAGTCCAAATAACTATGCGATCGCCACCTAAAAGCCTCAAAAACACTGAAATAAGAGTCTGGAAAGTTGTGATGTCCAACACGCCAGAGCGTAAACGTTAATTGAAGGCCTCTACAGTCGACTTTTGAGGATGGTTCCCTCTTGGGGCAGAGTCTGACAGCTGTGGGGTATGTAGGGCGAACCAGACATTGGGAAAATTTCCAGATCGCAGTCGCCCATGCCTGGACGCTGTCATCACCAAAGCACTCCAGGCGACCCGAAGTGCAGGCCTGCGGCTGCTTGTGAATTACCACCCGTCCGTGCCATCTTACGGAGCGGGATGACTGCTATGCATTGCTATGAAGACCATCATCACCATCACCTACCGCCTCCGCCACCTGCCACCGACGAGTCGCAACAACCACGACAAAGCTTACGCCAACTAGCCTCAACTGCCGTTAGCGTTAGTCTTGACCAGGGGTGACTAGTGCAAGTCACCCTGTCGCTGCAACTGCAAATGCTTTGCAAATGCTCTGCAAATGCTCTGTAGACATGGGCACAACTGCCATCTGACAATAACCCCCAAGGATGTTCACAAGAACGGAGAACAAACGCGCATTGTGCCTGTGGATCCAAGGGCAATGTGGCCAACCAATGCCACATGCATGCCACCACGTGGGCCAAGAAGCAGACGTTCATGAACCTCAAGTTGAGCGCTTTGGAGTTTGGAGGCTTCTCAGCGGCTCGCCTGAGTCCGTATTCGCCTCTGTAGCCGCAAGAGAAAGCACACACAGAAGTCTCACAGATAGCTTTTGGAAAGAAAGCCCCCGCTCACAATTCAACATACTAAGTCCTATCATATCCTCTCTTCCCAAGGAGCCGATGATGTTCTGAGGCCACCGCAGCACAGCCAAGCGAATGAACAGAGGCGAGACCGCAACCGAAGACCTGCTTTGAAAAGGTTATGTGGGGGACTAGGGTCGCTTTAAAAGGGATACACAGGCATATACAGGGAATCATGGAGAATCAACCGGAAAAGAACATGGAAAATGCAATGGAAACTTGGATTGCGTAGTCCATCATGGGGATGATATTAACTCAGGGGTACAAATACTTGTAACAAAGCTTCGGAGCATGCTATATTACAACTATACAAGGGCTAGGGGGAAAACATTGCTCATTATTCGGGCTTCTACATCGCTCCAATCACAAAGATGAACATGTCCCTGTAATATCCCTATATAACCCCATTATAGTAGTTTTCATTTTACTGTCCATTCTCCCTATGTAACCCCTATAATGACCCTTTAATATCCCAATTTTTGGAATTGGATTCGTGGCAAAGTTCTGGGAGGCAGCAGCACTCAGTATCTTGATGAGAAGAAGTACTCACTTCCCGAATAACCAGGGCTAACAAAGCTTAAAGTTTGTTATAGAAACCCAAAAAAGGAGCCCAAAACCAAATAAAGTTCTTCTATATTGGCTAAGTAAGAGTAGCAAGGCTGATGTCCCGAAGGGACTCCTGGGAACCGGAGAGAGCTCTCCAATTTCTGACTACTACATCTGCACATACTGCAAAGCATACGAGGCAGTAAGAAATGAAGACTACATCCCCCTTCTTCCTCGCACGCCCCTAGCGACACCGAGCTAGATAGAAAGACTTGTACTTTCTCCTGATGCAACACGGCAAGCTGCAAGCGCCTTCAACAATGCTTCGCCTGAATTAAGCAGAATAGGTTCTAGGGCACTTTGTACAAAACACGATGCTTTCAAGGAACGATATTCACAGTTGCTTAGGGTTAGACGGTCCATCACGGGGTCCAGTTCCCCTCTGTTGGTACCAAAACATCTCTTTATGATGTCATGATACGACCGGCACACTCCTAACCTACCCCGCCCCGTCCCGCCCCCATCCCAAACTCCGAGAATGGGGCTCGGCAGAACTGACTAATCGGAAGAGCTTCAGCATCCGCGCCAACCTTGGGCTCGGCAGAAAGCTTATGAACCTTTGTCTGGGGACATCCTTCTCCGGGAGTCCCCTATCATGGTCTGCTCTTCTTTTAGGACACCCCATTTTATCCTCTCCCCTTTTGCCTGGGCTTTTGTGCAAAAAGGATACTCGTTCAGCTTAACCAGCTACAATAAGGCTTCGGAAATTGTATCAGTGCCCTGCGGGGATGCTACTACTGATTAAGGCTTCTACGTTAGGTTTACCTTAGACTCAGTCTTGGCTTTAACTCTTTGAGTCCCGATACACTCTATGCATCCAGCATGGAGCTCGATGGGCGCGTGCTTGGCCTTCAGATCTCCAAACTACTACCCTACTAGCGCCCAAAAAGAGCGGTACTCCCTGCCTAAAGTTTCAGCGCTTTCGTACCTTGAACCCAAGACCCCCCGCTTCATCAGGCGGAAGATCCGTGCAAACCGAGCGAGCCTGGCGGGCACTGATCCCCTCCCCTTGATGTTAAATACTCCCATGGTGGTAAAATATATTCCAAATATTTAGTAGTAGGGGGGTTGGGGGGGATAACTTCTACACGACGAGACTACTACCTTGGAGAAGAATCTCACACTTATCTCATGGGTGGTCAGCTACTTGAAATGGCCCTGCCTGTAGTTGCCATGCTAATGCAGTTGCCCCAGCAGCCCATCTAGGCTTATCTCCAACTTACGACTTCCTTTTTTGGGGGGTCCCTATGGTAGTTGTCTTTCCGGTCGAATGGCTTGGCAGTCCCAAGTTCATGGAATGAAGACTTCAAAGTCTGCTTTCGCATCACGCTACGTGACTTCAGGACTGCCAAGAGCACTTCAGAATGATGATAATCGAGCGTATGATCAACCATCTTGGCTCCTGATGCTGGTTCTGCGCTTCAAGGTTCAAACATGTCCGCACGACTTCAGCATCCGTCCGTAGCTTGACACATCCGACACCACAGCCTCATCAGCGGAGCAGACAAGTGGGCTTGCTGGCTCTGTCAGAAAACTTGCAGCTCATTACCTTTGGGGACTCTTGACATATGCATAGATGCAAAAAGGCTCTCCAGGATCGTATGAGGGGTGGTTATGCAAAATGGCCCGTGGGCGCGCGCCACACTGTCTCAGCCTTTCAGAGACCCGTGTGCTGGGGATATTTGAGACGTGCAAAGGGCATCTGATTTCGGGGTTTGCCACATCTCTACATTCCCCTACAAGGCCCCTATATACCCAGCTCATCTGCACAACTGCATAAATCTCTGAACCGCATGCTGCCGTCTATAGCCGATTTCTTTCTCTGACAGCAAAAACTTGTTTGTACCCTGTGCACTTCTGTAATTGAAGGAAACGAAGTATGCCTTGCTTGAATACTTGAACTTCTTTTGGAATGCCCCACCCAAGCCTCCACGATGCGGTCAATCGGGAAAGTGGACAGGAAATCCACCAAGAACTGGCTTTTGAGGTAATGCCTGCAAGAACGCAAGTTTGGTAGGACCCCCCGCATTCATGAGAAACCCGGACGAAAAGCATACTTTAGCAGGACCCCCCCCCTGGTAATAGTGGTATATTAGGATTATAAGAGGACCCTAATATAATTACTATTTTCCCCTATAGTCACTATTACAGGGTGGGGCGTCCACACAAAGCATACTTCAGGGGGCGGCCTGAAGATGTCGTACGGCACGGTGTTCACCAAACCATTGGAGTCCAGAAAGGCAGTTCGACAGCCTCGCAAGTTCCAAACAAAATGCCTGAAGCCAGGGTTGCCTGGCTTTTCGATGTTTATAAAACCGGCCATATGGGAGTTTCCCAAAATAGGGGGACCCCCATATAGACCCAAAAATACTATAATCCTCATTATTGGGACCCCCATAATGGTACCCCTGATTTTAGGAAACCCCCATATGTATGGTAGGATTTTCACTCATGATCTCCCTCCTCAGGAAGACCATGCTCACTTGTGAAAACCTGTATGTGAATCCATCTCGTAAACTTCGCTGAATCAATACCAACATGAAATGTCATGAGAGTACCCTGCCATCCCGTCCTGCTTTGAGGAACAGCTAGGTTGTTGGAGGGCTTGCTTTGAAAAGATTCTCCAGGTCCCTCTTAGAATGGAACAGCTTGGAAAAGCTCCGGAATATCAACCACGGGCTACTGAGCTGGCTGCTCAGGATCATGTCCATGGCAAAAAACACGTCGACAGTCACCTAAGCCAGTCTTCGGAATTAGGAATGCCCGGGATGCTGTGGAATTATAAGGGGAGGTGCCGGGCTCTCCACTAAAGATTCTACTTTGAAAAGGGTGAAGCATCCCGGCTTTGCTTTGAAGACCATACTTACATCGGAGAACACGCAAAGGCCAGGACTGTAAGAGACCTTGGTAGTGCTCTAGATCGTGGCCCCTACGCGCTCCACAAAAGAAAGCACCACAGCCCCAAAGAGCATCTCAAAAGGGTGAACGAAATCCATGCTGTGTTACAGCTTTTGAGAGACTGATGGCTGAGCTCTCTGCGTCAAGGACGACGAAGAATGATTCCTGATGTCAGAGGCAACTCAAACTTCCCGATTGCTAATGCTTGCATGGCCGGGAGCGCACCTGTCAGCTTGCCAGGTGGCTTCTACCACCGGTATTGCGCTGTTGTCGAATAGTGTTGCATGCAGACTTCTAAGCCAGCTGAGGCATTTGTCACGCTGCTTTCAATCAGTATCTGTAACTCACACACGGTAGCCGCCACGTGGTTTGGAAGCTAGAAAGATTGTCGAAAAAAGGAAGAATGACAATGCGGACGAGCTGCAGGAGTCGTGTTGAAAGACACTGAAAACGTGATGGCAATCACCTCAGCAAGCACGCCTATGCAGCCTGTGTATGTTTCATGGGTCACGCATACAACCAGTGGATTTTAAGAGCAGTAAGGTCACTTTTCAGGATGGGCAGAGTTGAGGATGAAAACTAGCTGCAAAGGATTTCATTCCAGGGCCCCTGCTGAGTAGATGATAAGCACTCCGATCCAGAGGTCCCATCTCGGCACGCAAGACTGCTGAAGGGAGATCTTCACTGCAGACAAAGGCTCGTTTTCGAGTGGATTGCTGTGTCCGTCAAGGAAGGACTGCAGCCACTAAGGTGAAGCCGAACACGCACGCATTCAAGAACGACTTCGCGCAGTTTTTTCCTGACCATGCCCGCGGGAGTCCGGATGCCGTAAGATGTCGGAGATCAGACTAGCTCGTCTGCCTGCAGGGTGCCAACAACAGAACGCCTTGAAGCCTAGAATCTCTCCCATGGCCACCAAAAATAGATAGGCGGACTCAGAGCCGCAAGCAAGCAGGCAGGTGCAAGCAGGCTTAAATGTTGGCAACATGTAACGCTCAGCGAACCATCTGCCGCCTGGGCTGCGTCAGGAGATCATGGCGAGCTCCGCGTCGAGGAGCCCGTCTCACAGCCTTGAAGCTGGGGATTATGATGATGTAGGCATACTCTATGGGTTGTTTGGGACCAGAAGCCTAAGAATGGATTACATAATAATAGGACCTAGGCTTTAAGAGTTTTTCGGCAACGGTGGATCTTCCAAGGGCTGGTGCGACTAGATAAGCTGGGGGTTTGTCCTTGTCAGTCTTCCTAGGGTACCAAAAAGGCTGATGATGGAGTGTCTGTGGCCCTTGGGGACCGTGAAGGAGACGGGTTGAGTGTTTTGCTGGCACAGACAAGTTCTACATTATGGTGCTAGCATAAATACCGTGCTTCTATTCACTATGACCATCACCATCAATCCTGCTGCGGTCCATACCTACCTCTGCTGGCTTCGGGGCAGGCGCACTGCCAAGTGGCACTGAAGGAGAGGACACGCATAGCATTGCTTTGAATACATGCACCTCCTCCTCAAGGCCACACCCTGTACGTTCCAATTTCACAGGGTAAGATGACTTGCGAAACCCAGCAAAAAGAAGAAATACTCGAGTAAATATAAAAACTATCACTACTATTCGTATAGGAGCTTCGCGCTACGAGCTGGCCTCAGCAGCATCGTCCGGAAGGGCCTCAAAGGCCCTCAAGAGTGACTGCAAGGCCTCGAAGACGGCTTGAGGTTTCCCAAAATTAGGGGTACCATTCAAAGGGGATACAGGGGTTATATAGGTGTATATAGGGTTTAGGGCTCATATTCCCAAATTAAGGGTACCTTTTTGGGTCCCTGAAATACGGATTATAATATATTGGGGTGTGTGCATATATATATATATACACACACACATAACTACCAGTTGCCCAAAGCCTTTTGCAAACAAGAGCCGTGATATTTGGATGAGGCTTAACATAAGGAAGCCCAGTTCAGGTATACCCTGTTGGGCTCCAGTTGAGATGCGCGTTGCCCACCCCACGAAGCAGTTGGCCCCTTCTGCCCCTTCTGATAATGAGGGTTTCCAAAACGGGGTCGGAGAGCTTCTTTGTCTACCGCGAGGAGATCTATAGAGATCGGGCTCGTGATTCGGGATTTGATGAAAGCTACCGAAGCTGAATGACATTGGGTGAGATGCAGGACGATCAACTGTAACTCAGAAAGATGCAAAAAGAAAATGTTGGAGTAACGAAAACTAGTGAACTCAGTCAAACTCACACCTAGGGATCAAGGCAGCAAGGAGACCCCCCTGTCAGCATTGCATTCCCGAGCACTTGATAATGATGGATACTTGACATTCCTGTCAGATTCCTCTTTTGCAGCGTCAACCGTGTCTACTAAGATAGCATACCAACATACCTTTACCTCGAATGCTACTGCGTTTTTCGACCTCTACCAACACCAGCGCCACTTTTTCTTCTCCTCCTATGTCTGCTTTGGCTACGCTTCTTCTTGTTCTACTGCCACAAAAGCTGCTACCATTCCAAACGCTCCTAAACACAAAGGCAGTCCACGTTACAATGCCCCTTCTCTCTTTCCGTATGCCGGAAAAATGGAACCGATTTCGCGTGTTATTTTCTGCTTTCTTTTCCACTACTAGTTTCTACATCCCCTCCATTTAGAATGTGCATGTTGGACATGCTAGGGCCTGGCGCGGAAGCACTCGACCTCTGCGCTGGCGATCGGCAGTGTCAAGCATCACGGAAATGAAGCTGAGATCGCGGTACCTGCGGTTGATTTTGGGCTCGAGGGCGTGGGAGTCTGGACTTAGGAATTAGGCTTCAGCACTTCGTCGGATTCACAAGCTTAACGCCACGAAGTCTCAGGGCCCCAACAAGGATATGAGGTTCACACCGCAGCAGTACAATGGCGGTTCAAGGCTTTGCTCATCATCCTGCATACCAATTACAAAGTAGCAAAAAGTCTGAGGACTAAATACTGAAATCACACTCCTTCAAACCTGTGCTTTCGCCGTCCAGCCGCTTTGCGCAAATCTCCCATGGCTCCACGAAGTGAACCACGTAGCCAAGGCGTTCGGCTAGCAGGAGATACCTCAAGTCTTCTTCAGGGATCACGGGGGTCATATGTTTCACATACAGGGTTTATACCTATTAGGTGTCCATAAATGCTCAGCACTGCATTCTATACCCCCGAACCCTACCTGCATACCTCTCAACCCCAGCCCTAAAAGCCCTCAAGCTTTCATCCTGAGCAGCCCCAAGTCTTGAAACCCCCTGGCAGCCAGGTGTCTTACCTTTCATATTGTCAGTGGCCGTAGAACAATACTCAGCACTTTTCTTCTTAGCAATACTGTTTCTTTTGGCTTGTACATGAACGCTGTTCGTGCATGGGGGCAGTATCTAATGTTGGCGTCATAAGTCAACCGTGCACCCCAAACCCTAAACCCATGTTTCAAACCCGGTGATCCATAAGGCCAAGGAGCGCGAGGTAAGACTAACATGGTATGATATGTCCCCGACAGCAGGCGCGGTGAGGACAGTATATCCAGAGCAGTATACTCAGACCATCCTACTGTAGCCCTCCTTCAAGTAGGTAGAGCGCATGGGAACTAGGGCATACTGCATTTGTTGTACGGAATCTGTTCTGGGCTGATGGCTCTTGAAATTCCACGTGCTTGAGGATTAGCACACACCCTGAAAAAACGAACGGCTAAAGTCTGATCCCAGATGCGGGCGCATCTCCCACAGGCGCAGGTTCGATGAGTCCTTTGCTTTGGCGCGGAGTACAAGATAAGGTATGTCTCGCAAAGAAGCGAAAGAGATTTGCTACACCTTTCTTAAACAGAAAAAGAAAGATATTTGTTGGCTCTCAAATTTCACACCCAGCTTTGCTTTCCTTAAAATTAGCCCTCCAGTCCACCGCTCTGGCTCCACTGTGTATACACATACAGTTATATATATATATAAACATTTAGGACCCGGACCCCCCCCCTCTCAAACCCCTCCCCAAAGCTTCAAAGCGGGTGCCAGGACCCTTCCAGTGCTTTTCAAGGCCTCCCAAGCTTCAGGAAACGAATGAATTAATGACACTGTGTTGTAAAAGGAATAGGTTTGGGTGGCTTGGCTGCCTCGCAGCATGGGGTGGGTGAATGTGTAAGATGGCCTTCTACAGTGCCATGGCAGCACCTCGCAAGCTCATGCACTCGACGTTGCTTTGCAGCTTGTGCGTCGCATGTTCCACGTAACATCGCAGCACACAAACCTATACCCTAAAACCTAAACTCCAGGCCTGGTTGCGAAAGAAAGAAATTAGCTGCCGCCGATCTGGGTGGTGGCTGGCTGGTTTTACCAGGGGCCCTCCTGACAAGGCGGGATCCGGGACCCCAGGCTCTCCTCTGGGGCTTGGGAGCAAGCAAATTTCCAAGATTCAGAATTCCTAACACGGTGTTGAGAACCGCGTAAACCTTCAGGTGCCAAGTGTAAGGTTGCAACACGTGCCCCTAGACGTCCAGATTCACAAGCCCAACGCAACACCCAGCTTCAGAGTCCGGGCCGCTTCAAATTATTCGAGGGGTAGATAGGGAATCGTGCAAGGTACGTGTTCTAAGGACTACTCAGGTGGATATGGGGAATTCAGACTGTAGCTGATGTCTCAGACCTCGCGGGCCGCTGCAGTCCTAGCATTCCCCGTTTTTTGTGACTTGCTGCCTTCACCACATTGGCCTGCCAGTGCGCATTTACGTCTGCATTTGACCTTTGCGTTTAAATGTTTCAATTCCTCCCTGCCCCACTGTTTACCCCCTGCTCGATTACATAGCTTGGATGCAGACACTAAGCGCGTGCGAACCACGTGCGTGTGTCTAGTATTTCTAGATATATACACATATCAACATGGACAAAATGCACATAAACATAGCTCGCGCCTATATGACCCGCAGTAAGAGACCTGTTGAGAATGCTCAGAAGAGTGCTAGCTTCCCAAAGCCGAAGAGCCATGAAACCTTTCGGACTCGCAGCATACATCTAATAATCTGATTTGCTTGACCCATCTGAGAAAAGCTGATGCCCGACATGCAGAATATGGAAATGCCCAAATGAAGAGCATAATAGTAGTTAGTAGTAATACAGATACTAGTAATCCTAGTAATGATGATAAGAACAGTAATAAGAATGATAATAATGACAATAGTAATAAAGATATGAAGACTAGTAGTAATATGTAGATATATAAACTGACATATATATATACATATTCTATATATATATATGTAAAGTGAATGTACTTCTTGTGTAGATGCTTGCAGTAAGAGTGTCTGGGCTGGCAAGGCTAAGGCTGAGTCGTCCAGGCAATGGCTCTAAGGATGTGATGAGATACAATGGCCTTTTATGGATCCTGAAATCTCTAGGGTTTGGGGTTTAGGGTTTAGGGGTTTAGGGTTTAGGGACCCCCTTAACCCTAAAGCTCCTATCAGGGTTTAGGGTTTAAGGTTTATAGTCCCCTTAAATAGATAGAATATGGCTTTGGGTATATTATACTAATTAAGATCTCCATATACCCCCATATTCTATCTACTTAAGGGGGACTATAGGATTTAGGGTTTAGAATCCTATCCCTAGAGCTCCTATACCTCCAACCCACATCCCCTCCTTGGCTCCACTAAACCCAAACCCATGTCCAGGCTCCAGAACTATGTGAGCCATTGTCTAAACTCCTAGTATCCCCCTTAATGTCCCCTATAGTAGTCCCCTATATATTCCCCTATATAAACCCCCTTTAAGGAGTTTAGACTAGAGCTCACATACCCTGAGCTAACCCCGAACTCAAATTCCCAGGCCCCGTCCTGGCGCGCGGCTCGCAGATGAAGAGCTGCGAGATTTGAGAGCCTTGGTACCAGGTTTGGGTGGTTTGGGGTATACAGTAGGGTGTTGGGGGGGGGGGGTATATTGAGGTTATTGGGATAATGGTAACTACTATAGTATGTTGGGGTTATATTGGGGTTAAACATCCTGCGAAGTTGTATGCTGTTGCAGCAAAAGTGTGAGAGCGCGTCATGGCAAACTTGTCGAGGCGACTCGGCTACGTGTCGGCCGCATTGGCGCCCAGAACTAAAGCCTCCCTGCGACCGACTCATTGGACCCTGACTACTTTCCAAACACGGCCCTTGCGCAACCTCAAAAGTAGTCCCGAAGCCATCCGATATCCAAAGCCCAAACCCTGCAAACCTGTCCATGCCCCCAAAGCTCCTTTCAAGGTCCTGCATCCATGCCCGGGGACGTAAGGTGCACGCCGGAAACCAGGGGCGCAGCGGATGGGCCGACGCCTCGCAGGAGAGATTGTAAAGGGATTAACTAAGGAGTATGTATGGGGTATCATTGAACTATACTCTTAACTGCTAATATCCCCCTTAACAACACCCCCTATAGTACTCCCCAATAGAATCCCCGAAAAGAACCCTCGAAGGAGTTTAGACTATCGCTCATATGAGGGTGAACTGTAGGTGGAGCAGGGGGCAAAAGTAGGCAAAACAACTTGCTACAAGAACTACACCCACAGCAGGGTATGCATGTGTCCACTTCTCAATGAACCTCCAAGAAAAGCTGGAGGTGAATCGGTGCGCATGGAGTGTCTGGGCTTTAGGCCTTGGGGCTTGGGTCTTAAAAGTCAAAAATTGGGCTTAATATTACCCAATAACATATAACCACCATTATACTATAGTAGTTCCCATTTTCTTTTCCATTATCCCAATATTCACCCAATATTACCCCAATATAAATTTAGGTTTCAGGGTTTGGGGTGTTCGACTGTAAGGCTTGGGCGTCCGGCTGTCACGATAAGGCTGTCTTTCAGAATTGGGGGATCTCAGGCATGCTGTGTACCTTTCAGGCCTGAATCCTAAGGGTCTCCTGCAGGCCCACAAGTATTTGTGTGAAAATTGAAAGTACTGCAATAGCTTCAAGGTTTTCTGGCTCCTTCAAAACCGAGCAGAGGGTGATGAGATGGAGCTTTAGGCACCTGCTGTGTTTGGGAGAGCTAGGTGAATCTCAAGATGGCTGCAGGACACACTGCCCAACACAGAACGCCCAGCCTGTCTTTGCATAAGGTAAAGGCGCTGGGGGAGGTGCATAAGCGAAAATGCTACACTGCACATTCTGCCTCAGGGATCAGGGCTTTCAGGGGCCCAGCTCGCGTGGAGATTTCTTGAACTGAGGTTCTGCCCTGATGACTCAAACATGATTACGCCATGACCGGCAACAACTAAGATGAGACATGCTTGTCAAGAAATCCGAGCAAGTGGGGGTGCGCCAAAGTTATGATCCCTGTGTAAATTTGTAGAAGCCACTAGATTCAGGACTCCGGTTGTCCGGAGGAACGCAGGACAACCAGTGAGACGCCGTACTATCCGCCCACCCCACCAATACAAGTTTCCAAACACCTATAAGAGCGAGCAAACCACTCTGCGACAGGATGCAGTGCCTGACTGTGCGTCCAGGATCTCATCTAACCTTAATGCAAGGCATGCATGAGGCTGCGTGGCTGCTTTGGTACGAAAGGCTTCAGGCAAACTTGCGACTACAAGGAAGGCCCACTTAGGCTATACTGGTAAACACATACCCAGTGGAGAGACATCGGAAAATGACAAGCACAGATCCCTTGTCAAGAAACTTATGCACCCCTGCATGACAAGATCTGGACATCATTTTGGAAAAGCCTGTGTTCCTATACGGTGCTGACACTTGCCCGTCGAACACAGCCGAGCCTATCCGAATGTTTGTGGACCCTGGAAAATTCTGTGCTTGACAATGGCCATATACACAAACCGCACAGCACAAGCGAGGAGCATTGTCAGCGTTCTCTGCAAGCGCCGCTCTGCCTCCAAGGGTTCAAGTCAATCCGCTGTCCACCACTTTCAACATGACTTCATACTTCATACTCCACTTAAATATTTGGAGTTTGCCCCCTGCGAGTATAGTAGCAACCCCATACAACCGCTACAGTTTCAGCTACATAGTGTTCCACCAAAAGCGTGGACCTGACCTAACATAAATCCCAAATGCCAATCTCACTTTGCGCCTGCAGCAGCCGCTCCCGATTGCCCGTTAGCTGGCAGCAAGCCTCATTGCCTGCCACTCACCGTACTGCATGGATCTTAAGGGTATGAAAGGGGGTCGCTGTGTGGATCCACTCCACAACTGCCTCTGAAGCACCAGAAAACCAAAACCGGAGGTTAGCCCATCAGCACATACGCAAACGACTACCCGATTGCCAACCCTTAACGCGAAAAGTCTTAGCTCGCAAGCCACAGAATCCAAATCCAAACATCAAGACACAAATTTGAAATCTTGAACTTGGACACTGCTGTTAAATTGAATTTTGTAGTTTCCAACCATTTGTCGCAGCCCCGCTCTCCTGACGATCGCAACCAGCACACAGAACAAGCACAGGCAAACCAATGACAGCAGCAATAGTTGCGATAATTCTGAGAAATACCAATCAGGACCGCTACTCGCAATACTCTTCAATTAAGTTCAATTGCCTTAAACACCACGGGTAAGCTGTGGTGTGGCAAAGTTGTCGTGAAATCCCACCAGACCCTTTCTGTTTTCAGCTTACATTTCCTATGGGGGCAAAAGGCGAACGTGATATCTGAAGGTAGACCCCCTTAACTCTACACGAACCTCGCGCCGTGTGTAAACCACGCACGCGAATTCACAAAACCTAAACTGTACATGAACCTCGAACTCCAAATCGCTAAGCCCTTAACCCCTACCAACCCATCAAGCTCCCCAAACCCAGAAACCAACCCTAAACCTGAAACTTCAAGAGCCTTGATTGACCTTGATCCTCCTAAAGCGCCCACCCCCCTAAAACCCTGTGTCTCCGGGCGGCTCGTTCGGGCAAGAGCTTCGGCCGTGGCAAAGACGTCTGGGGAGCGGCCATCGATGCGCAGACGCAGAACTCGGTCATAGAGGTCTGCCTCAGGCAAATGTGGTTGTGGGGCTTACGGCTTGAGGCTTAACAGTGGATTAAAGGAGAAACCCTTAGCTGCCTTCATGGGGGGCGAGGGGTTATGGGGCTGTATGACAGGGCCCAAAGTCCCCCAAAATGCGAGATCCCATCTCTGGAATTCCGAATCCCGAAGACCCCTCTTTAATCCGAGCAATCCAAGTTACCATTTCATACCATTTCAGTCTCCGTTTCTTTTCCATCTGATTGCACTCTAGTATCCCGAATCCCTTTTTCCGATATTCGCACCCCTATTACCCCTCTGTAAGGACAAATTGAGTAGTGTCTTTTGGTGGTTGAACCTAGTAAGATAATATTCCTTATATAAAATACTATACCCCAAAAGAAGGATATAATCTTCCTCTATATTGGGTACCATAGTATCCCCAAATAAAACACTACTCAATTCAGCTCGAGAAGCTGCAGCCTCAAGCGCGCCTGCCTCAACCTGCTCCTCCGCTTGGCGCTCCAGAGTCGCGGCAAGCTGCAGATCTGAGCATTTGGAATTTGGGCTTTAGGGTTTAAGAGCTCAGGGTTTAGATTTTGGTTTCAGGAAGATAGGGAGCCTGATATAAGGCCTCATATGGGGACTCCCCAAAGGGAACCTTTTTCTTTCGTGAAACCACCGCTTAGGGAGTGGATGGCTCAGTGGCTTACCCAGACTTATGTAATGTCTGGATTACGGCCGCAATTTAGAGTCTAGGAGGGCTTTGGACAGGCTTGTTTGTGGGCTTCAGTCAAGTAAGATTGTACAAACCGTCCTCTAAAGAAGCTCCCTCCTTCTCGAAAGGGAGTTTGTGCGGCTTGTAATGACTAGCTATAAATCTCGACAGTAAGTAGAGGCTTAGGATGCATGGAGGGTTTAGAGTCAGGGTTAGCCGCATCCATGGGCGTGACCTCTATACACAAATCAAAAGGCCGTATTGGAGATCGCGGGCCTGTTTGGCCGGACTTAGTCAGAGGCCGGGTGCACGTTTGGGGGCTCACCGTAATCCAAACGTGGATACCTGCACGAACAAGGCAAGCGTGGGAACGGGACAGCACGAAAGAGAGAGCGAGAGACAAAGGAAGATTAGCAATTACCAAATAATGTTGCACTCGCTTTGGTGCGTGGGACTGCGGGACACCAACCCCCCCACACTGTATTCCTGAACAGCTGGGGGAGGAGATCAATCTGGCGGCTCTGGTAACAGCTACTTCTTCGTCTACTACTACTACTACTGCTAGTAGAAGCTCTTGACCTTCAACTATTCCTCTTATAGATTAAACCAAACTAAGTTTGAAGCTTTACTAGTAATTCCAACAGTCCCCCATAACTTGACATGTCGAATCCTGAATAAGGAATAACCTTGAAAACATATTTCGACATGCCTAAGACCCTAGGGAGCCTGAAAGCAAGGAGGAGGCCGGGAAAGGCCCAGAACCAGCGCTGAATAACATACCCACCTCCTCTCCCAAACCAACATGGAACCCTAAAAAGGGTTCCTGAAAGGCTCCAGTCAGTTTACAACGGAGCCATGTGTGGGGTCCCGTGTTAGCCACTGGGGGTGCGCAAGCTCATGATAAACAACCCAGGAAGCCTTTCGTAGCCGACCAATCCGTCACAGTCCTGTCCATCTTGTGCCTCAAGGCACAGCGTGGGCAGGGTAATGAGTAATGAGATACTAAACGGCCGCAGAGCATCCCGATCGGAATGTGAGAGATCACTCGCTATGGCATGCTAAACAAACCGGTCCGCTCTTCTCGCAGCTTGGCCTATGGGGTGCTGTAACACATCTTTCGGGTAGGCCCTCAATTCCCGTACTAACGCTGATCTTGAGCTTGAAGGGGAACAACGAAGTCTTATTTCGGGCAAACGCCCGAAGCGGTCCAAGGCTTCGGAAAAAAGCACGCTTGCCACCAAGCCTCCAGGGGATGCCACGCTCAGCAGCTGCAGGCTCAACATCAATGCATTGGAGTGAAAACTAACGACTATGAAGAGCAACCACCCCGGAATGATTTGAACTTGAACTGCAAAGCTGCAAGTCCATTGAGAATGGCGGCGTCCGCTGGAGGCTTGTTTCTTGCATGTGGCGCAGGCGCTGCGCAAGGACTTAAGGGGTTGTCGGCAGGTGCTTTGTGAGGTATGAGGATTCAAAACTAAAAAAGAAGAACACTGGTAGTCATTCGTGCCACGTAGGATTCGGAGGTCTCTTGACAGGTGAGTTCAACGTGAATGACAAATACCGATGGGTTCAGGGAATGTCTGTGCTAAGGACCCACACTTCTTCTATGGGCTATTCTCCAAATTATGGGCCCCTTTTGGTTATAGACCATATTACGGGGTTACCAAGATGGGACCCTAATTTAGGGAACTACCCCTATAGCGCTCACTGCGCAGGCATGTGCTGCGACTACTGGAGCCAAATAAACGCTCGGAAGCAAGAGTAGGACCAACTACAGGAGTGGAGTTTATGGCAGGGATTCTACCAGCGGCATATACCAACGGGTATATAGATAAGGGGTATGGAAAGCTGTAAAGCTTAATAAGTTCCCTGCATGGTGACTCCCCTGTAAATGAGAAAAGAGGTAGCTTCAGCCAGGCTAAGTTCCGCGTGACAGTCCCACAATTTTGGGCTTGCAGAAAAGACAATACTGAGCTGTAGTCTAAACTCCTTACGGGGGGTTATAAAAGGGAATTATTTTGGGAGTATCATAGGGGTTCTAAAGGGGGATACTAGGAGCTTAGACTGCATGCAGCTCACTGGCTTTAGTCCTGTGTGAGCAGTCTGAGCAGCATGAGAAAGTTCCTGCTGCATGAATGGTCAATTTGCTCGTGGAATTATCTGTCCAGCAAGTTGTTACTGGTTCTGGGAGAGAAGAAGGGAATGTAATCCCTATATAATTCTGTACAATATATGACCATGTTCCCCACTAGGAACTAGCAAGTAACTTAGGATTATGCGAAGCATGGCCTCCCCTAAGCTGCAATCAACGCACACACTTGCTTCAGCTTGAGTGAAGAACTTGTGCAAGGTCAAGCTACTGACTGGGGGTTAGTAGGGGAATAAGGGAACATATTATATGGGGATTGTATGCGGACCATATTCCCTTCTTCCCTTCTAAGAACCGGTAAGTACATGTTGGGAAGAACAAGATCGAGAGGCCAGCACCTAAACCCCTGTTTTTGGGAGGGAAGTTATCAGTTGGGTACCCTTAAGCAAGCCTTGTGAGTACAAGGCTTATAGCGGCGAAACTACCCAGTCTCGGCTGGATTACCGTTACAGAAATAAGGAACTCAGAGTTGAGCGTGATGACCCAATCCTACCTTGCAGTAAGTATTCCGAATCTAGTGCCAAACTGCATTGTGAGAGTATTTCTTATTAGAAGCTGGGCTGCCAGTAGCATCCCTCCACTGCGTCTCCGTCGTCTACGAGATCCCTCCATAACCAAGCATAAGCCTCAACCCTAAACCTTTTTCGCGTGTGGACACAGGGCTGCCGGCCACTTAACCTAAACGCTAAGCCCCAAACACTGGCTCTTCCCAACCCAGTACAGAGGTGCCAGCCTGAGAGAAGTCTACTGGGTAAGCTTAACTACTAAAAACTAAACCTGAACCTTCAACCCTAAATCCTAAACTTAACCTCCCGGGGCAATGGCCAGAGGTGTTTTGGAAGCTTGCCGTGCATGGCCTGAGAGAACAACTGCAGCTTCTTCCTACCCAGGCCCCCTGAAGGATCCAAAAAATGGAACCCCCCCAGTATAAACCAATAACTACATGGGGGAAACTAGGGGATTATGAGGGGGTTCCTTTTTTTGGATCCTTTAGGGGGTCTGGGTAAAGGCACCCTCCAAAAAGAGTTGCAACAAGCATCTTACGGAGCAAGGTGGTCGTTGCTTCCACTTTCCCAGATGTACATGTTCTCTTATATGCGAGCTACAGACCATATTTCCCACATAATTACAGGACAGGGTCCTTTTTGGAAAGTATTATATACATATATATATATATATATTAGGGACTACCAAAGGGACCCCTATGTGCACCCGTGATCCTAGCGTTGCCACTAGCCCTATGCTTCACATGCTTCTATGTTCAGGGACGGGGGCACTTAGCTTACATGGGTGGTTGTCAAAATTATGATCCCTTTTTGGGTCCCTATTATAATACGGCACCTAATAAATAGGGTACCCAAAAAGGGACCATAATTTTGATAACCACTCACGTAGCTCCAAGGCCTCGGCTGGATGATGGACATCTTTTTTTCGTGATCTGAAACTGTAGCCGCAACAGGAATGAAGTGGCTTTTCTAGGGACACATCGCAAGGATCCACAATTGTCGGAAATCCCCCTAACCTGAACTCTTAACACATCCTGGACCCTCGGCCCTACACCCTGACCCTCACACTGATAATAAACCTCTGCAACATGATATATCCCAACGTCTGCCAAGATGATCGCATGAAAAGATTGGTGAGGCTTACTCTGAGGGCAGGGAATTACCACAAATTGCCTGGCCTCCTGCCAGTCTTGCCTACTTGGAGCTGCTTCGTCTTTGCTGGAGGAACTGTTCATGAGTGGGGCTTGCTCTACCCCGGCCTCTGTCACGCTACGAAGCCACTAGTCGTTAGACCAAACTGTTGCGCTGAAAAGGTTGCAGGTTCTCTTCCGGGCCCCCGCATGATAATGAGTCATAGTTTGGGGGGTGTATTGGGGCTTCTTAACTTTGAAAGATACTTTGGGTTGGGCCCCCACCCACTAATAGTGGTATACTAGGAATATATAAGGACCCTAATATATATGTATATGTGGCCGAGACCTTTAGGGTCTATTTGGCCACTTTCCCTTAGCAATATTACTATTATCATTAGTATTACTATTATTACTATTACTATTATTAGTATTATTACTTTTATCATAATTATA
>CAJNIZ010044871.1:51442-66148 GCA_905231905.1 Symbiodinium pilosum
TCAAGAAGGATGCATTTCAGCAAGTACCATTTTGGGGTTCCCATAAGGATCAGGTTTTTAATCTTTGGGGCTACATTGGGGTCCCCTTGTTTTGGGAAACTACCATTTCTATTTGGTGAGCAAGTAACAGCCTCACAGCTGCCAAGGTTCGATGAAGACCGGGTGGATGCCGGCCTCCATGGCCAGGAGTGCTCGGGCCTGGTTCAAGGGGCGCAGATGTAGTCTTCAGAGGTTAGGGCGGTTGGGGAGTTTAGGCTTCATGTAGAAGGTACCATTTAAGAGAGTGAAAGAGGGAACGTTACCTAAAAGGCATTCCATGAACTTGTAACAGCCATCATTTAGGCTTCTAGATCTCTCAGAGCAAGCGGAGATACATAACAGATACATCAGATAAACGCGAAAAGCCGCATAGGATTTACAGAAACATGCACGGATATGTGGAGCAAGGGCTTCTGAATATCTAGGTGGAGGTACTGGGTACATGTACCTCACTCTGAATCCCACATACCACTACCCATGAACCTCCAAGTAGGGCCTTGAGGGAGAAAGTTCCTGCGGACGCCAAGGTAATGGGTGCAAGACCCCGAACTTTAGATGTTCAAGGTTGTGGGTTTTGGGGCTGTTTTTTGAGATGTTCCTATTTTGGGAAGGGTTGGTGGAACTTTCAGGGTTCAGGGGGGGTCAGGAATAGCAAGACAGAGCATCCGATGAAGCATCTTGCACAAAGTCAGAAGTCTGAATGACCAGCTGCAACCCTGAAAAAGCGGACCCAGAATTTCAGCCCCAAACACTTCCTAACACCTGAACAAAACTGCTGAAGCCCTCTGCGCTGTCGCCTCGTTTCGCCGGTGCGCTGCCTCAAGCTTGAAGGACTGGCCTCCGATTCGCAGAGTGGTAGTGGTCCCATAGGTGGCCATACGTACATTGAAAGAAATTACAAAAGTTCATGAGATATGACCTGACACAACTTGGGGGGTTTCCCTGCCTAGCATAGACCGCCAGAAAAATTGTGGCTCGTCTGATTTTTTGGTCTAGGGCAATCTTATCTGTTCATGTGGCCTGTCTAGCAATAGAGTGCAAAATCCAGAGGATCCATAGGAATAAAATACCAAAAACGACGAAACCAGCTTCGGGATACTGCAGGTTGTGCCTCGGAACGTCTCCAAGAAGTCGTCCACGCAGCAGACATGAGTGAAGCGTGCAGCTTGCTCCTCTGCATGCGAAATGTGTATGGATGACTCAAAATGATCGGGCACCCGTGCACCCTTTCTTGTGGTTGAATTCCGGCTTGTGGTCTGCGATTTTGGTAAAGCTCGGCAGGGGAAGTCTGCTTGTGAGAACTCGCCATTATTCATTTGGAGCGTCCTAGCAAGCAAACCTACCTGGACTTGGCACTCCTCCCCGCGGTCCAGCGGCCTCATCTCCAGCCTTAGCACGTACAAGTTGTCTCAGTTCACAGCCCCATGCAATGTCCGGAAAGAAGCTGCAGTGACAAAGCATGCTCCTGAATCTAAGACGTATCGAGCTTCTTCATTTATACCAAGAGTGGCCTTTTTGTGGTCAGTGGGGAAGCTTGGCTGGGGAGGCCGTGCGATAAGCTGGCGGCAGTCTTTCCATGGCGTACTCGGTCTTGCCAATGCCTCGAGAGAAGCACACAATTAATCTGAAGAGATTTTACATTGATGCTGGCTGGGCAGGCCTGCCTCGTTTATCCATGAAAAAAGTCACGAAACAGCGCAGTCGGTGAACGGACATGAAGTAATCCCCAACACACCTGACAGCGCCAGCCCAGGGCGGGTCTTTCCGTGCGGCCCAGCAGCCTGGAAGTCCTCGCAGGATGTAGAGCTCGCGCGGGAAGCGAGGCCGAGAAGATACCTTCTCCGCATATCCTGAAGGCAACTTTGCGGGTTCTTTGCGCAAGTTCCAACAAAGGATAACAGGGTGCCATCGAAAAATGTAGCCGTGGTTGTTGTTGTTGTTGTTGTTGTTGCTGTTGTTAGGCCAGCGTTGCACCAACCCCCTTTTCAGATCATACTGTGGCTACTAAAAGTCCTGCACGACTCGGTGTTTTGTACGAGCCGGAACTAAGGCGAGCTCCCGGGTTCAACAATCCTGTGCGTATGCATGCCAACATCCTTCTATCTCCCTCGCGAGTACATGTCCTCGCATGCTCATCACGGAGGCTAAATGCTTGAGGAACGGCCGGCCCTTGAATATTCCTAGGCTTACCCCTATGTGATCGCAGTCTACATTTCATTTTACATCATGCTTTCCACACCAAGCCCTAAACCATAGGTAACCCCTATAAACCCTTCAAACCGCATTTAGGCCAAGGAACGCTGCGTGGCCACACGCTGCGCCGTCTGATCTCCGGCTTTTCGGCCCCGGCTGAAGACGAGCCTTGCCTGGGCCAAGACCATACGAATACAAGGGTTTAGGGCATTTAGGGTTTTGGGTTTAGGATTTAGCGATGGTTGGGGTTAAGGCTGGCGATTCTGTGTCTAATTTGTAAGGAGCACTGTCATTTCCGTGCACATTGCATCCTACACCCCTTATAACTTTGCCCAAAGTGGACATGGGGAGTAAGGCTTGTTGAGGATTCTGGGTCTATGTCCCGAATAGTTGGAGCAGGGTCTTGAAGAATGATTTCGGGGATGAGAGGAGCGGTGTAAGGGAGGAGAGTAGAACATGGTTTTTGCGGGGGGTCCGTGTGACGATGTCAAGGCGAAGGAAGAAAAAACAATTCAATACTGATGGTTGTTCAAATCACTATGAACAAAGCCAAACGAAACCAAAATTTGTGAGCAAAACCTACGTTGGACTGCTTCCGACCATACTTGTGCGAGGTACAAGCTCCACTGCGCATGCAGCAGGTCCTTGAGATGCCGCAGCAGCCACTGCCGCTTCGTCGACTTGCTCCTGGTCCGATGAACACAACAAAAGGTTTTAGGCTTTTGGGATCTGCACACAGAGCCTCATCGCTGTCATCACCAATTCGAGGAGGCGGCCTGAAAGCTGAAAGCAAGCTTCAGAGCCCAGGCGCTTAAGCTTCCGGATCTGACCTCCGCTCTCCCGGCGCAAAGCGCGGCGGTCTCGGCATCTCGTCGACCTCTCCCTCGACGCCACCTGCCCCAAACAAAGCAGAAGCACCAATCTCTCAAGTTCTGAGACGCATGCAGACGCCTGTTGCTGGTGGCGCTGCCGTCACATCAGCCGTGCCAACAGGCTCCGCCTGAGCGCACCCAAAGAAGACACGGCACGACAATCACGGCAGTAGCAATGCACTGCACCAGACTGGCCTGCCTTTACGTGGGCTGGCGGAAAGGGTGGAGGCCGAGGCTCATCTTCATCCTCATATGGCTTCCATCCAGGCTTCTCATGGCTTCACTGATGAACTGGGGGCCCTAGGCTCAGAGCATGTCCAAGCATGCGCATGGATGCGGGTACTGGGAGCTGACAAAGACTAGAGCAAGGTCCTTGATCTCCGCTTTGACGGCTGAGATGTCAGCGTCCGGAGCAAACTTCCAGGGCATGCCCGTTGCCCCGCAAAGCTGCTTACATGAAGCACCAGAGAGCTCCGCAGTTGGGGGTTAACAATTGTAATTCGAGGTCTTGCGGGGCAGATGGCACCATGTCAAGGTGGAGGCCAAACCCAACCTTGCGGTGGAACACCGCGATGAGGTCGTCGTGCCCGCGGAGGATCTTCAGCGCGGCCCTTAGGATAGGATAATGTAGAGTCCTACAGCTGGAGGACAGGAATTTCGTGTATGTCACACTGCCACAACACAATATGATAGTCTTTCGAACCATGCAGGCTTCTACACGACAATCATAGCAATCCTAACCTTTGACGACCAAGGCTCTCAAGAGGAGTCGACTCCCGCTCAAGCATTGAAAGTGCGGCCCAGCATCTTTACATCAACAGATCCAGACAGGGCCAGCACGAACCGATGGTACAGGTCCACCTTATCACACTCTGGGCCAATTAAAAAGGACGGACACTGCAGTGCCAATCCGGGGCCTAGATAAAGAACCAACCGAGACCCCTCTCTTCATGGTACACGCCGGGAGCATTAACAGCCCAATGGCTGGGACCTCCACATTACATTCTGTTCTGCTGGGGGAGAAACGATGGGCTGCCAGATGCTAATTGCCCTTTGTAGGCCCAAACCTTGCTTGCTTGGCGCACGCAGAAAGGCCCATAATTAATCTTGAGAAACACTTGCCCCTGGACACAATTGTGCTTCCATGTCAGTCAGTCAGTCAGTCAGTCAGTCAGTCAGTCAGTCAGATGCGTAAGGCCAGTCGGACAAGCCGCAGCGCGTGGTTGCTTACAAAAGTGGTGCTTGATTTTCGAGAGAGCCGGCTAGATGGTGCGCCCCCCGGCACATCCAAGCCCGTCCATCAAGGTTTACGTGATAAGTGATGTGGGAACCGCAACATTGAGAAAATACTCCAGCACGTCGCCCTCACAGTAACAAAAACTCTGGCTGAGGTGCACCTATCCTTGAAGATCAAGACATCGTGCCACGTCAATGAAACAACAGATATCCTTCAACTACGTTTCCCGAATCCTTGGCAAAAGCACCCTTGCGAATACATACATAGTATGCATGTACACACATACATACATACATACATACATACATACTTAGCAATGAATTTGTCTGGCCTACGCCGAAGTGGCCCTCACGGGAGCCTGGGTGAAATCCCTGCGGTCATCCGGCCCAACACCAAGATGATCATTACAAATACTCCCATCAACGCGTGGCTGAACCGACAGGGAAAGGCAACCACAGCCAGAGTTGAGGCGTGCAAGCGGCCGACACGGTTCCCAAAAATGCAGCAAGTAGCACTCTGAGCGTGACTCCCAACAATGCTTGTACGCCCATGAGTGGCCCAAGCATGCCCGGCAAACTGCGAACCAGAGGAGCAACGTAGCTGCACAAGCTCAGCACGGTTAAGCACGCGAGAGAGATAAGCAAATACTCCTTGCATGGTGCCAGCCGTGCACTGCTGAAATTGCGACTTGGGAGAGACCACAGAGCATCCAACCCACCTTTGCGCTAAACCCTTACACCCTAAACCCCTCAACCCCTAAACCCTAAACTCCCTAAACCCTAAACTCCCTAAACCCTAAGCCCAAGGATCCGGCCTTACCCCACTCCATCAGCCGTGTCTTCACCGCGGCCAGGAAAGCCGAGGCCGAACTCTCCTGGCAGCTTTTGGCTGCTTCTCAAAATACTGGGTTGCTGTTAAGGAACTTAAATTAAGTTACCATAATGGGTATATATAGTAAATTCTAGGGTTTCCCCAATATGGTAACTTAATTGAAGTTCCTTAACAGCAACCCAGAATAGGGTCTTACAGGTCAGAGTTAGGGGTTAAGGGTATAGAGTTTAGGGGTTTACGGGTTTAGGGGTTTAGGGTTTAGGCTTTCAGGGTTTCAGGGCTTGGGTTTTACGAGTTTAGGCTTTAGACTACTTGGAAGGTAAAGGTAATTAGAACGCACCTATCATAGATGGGGATATACGGCCCAAGAATGGAGATTCAAATGGAAAATAAGAAGAGATGGAAACTGTGCGGTTTATAGGGTTTTAGGGGCTTCCATAAACAACGAGTTCCTTTTGGGTGTCCATAGAGTGAGGAAGGCATATATCAAATATAGGATCCTCTATTACAGCCGTTAGGGAAAATGTCCCAAAGGCCTACCCAGTATAGTTTTTTGGGGCATAAGAGGGGCCCCTGCTTTATGGAAGCTACCATAGAGGAGGGGGAGTTGTAGGCATCCTTTCAAGGGGGCGATCGACATTAGGTTGTGAAGGTTCAAAGATCAAGGTTTCAGACTCCTTTGGTAAATGGGAGTTTGGTGTTCTGGATTTCAGGGTTTAGGATGTAGAGACCTAGGGATTCAGGGCTTAGGTTTGCTTGCTGCATGCAGAGTTTAAGATAAGGGTGTAAGAGATCCAAGATATATCTTAGGGTTTGCTGTTCAAATTTTAGGGTGCAAGGTTTGAGGTGCACGGTTCACGGCTCAGGGGTTTAGATTCAGGGTGCGAGCTTAAGGATTTCTGTGTAGGCTTTGGGGTTTCAGGCTTGGGCAAGGTTGTGTAGAAGTTCTGGAAGGGTACTAGTTGACCGTTCAGGATTCTACGGACACTCCCATCAACGCAAGTACAATGGAAGGGGCAGAGATGACAACGACCAAAACATTTCGCAGGATTTTTGCAGGGATGAAAACAATCACAAGCAGGTCTGGCACAACAAAAAAAAACAATGCACATGAAATCTGACCACAAACCAACAAATACCTGAAAAGCCCGAAGTAGCCCAGAAAAAAACCTCGCCCTTCGACGCACTGCCTCAGCAAGCGTTGGCCCGGGCCCCGCCACTTCTACCTGGCATGGAGCGGCTGATATGAGCCGTAGTCTAAAATGCCCCTTACTAGCCCCTATAGTAATCCCCTATATATTCCTTTATACAACCCCCTTCAACGAGTTTAGATGTGGCTCGTATGAATAAGTTTTCCCACTACGTCGAGAAGCCTTAGGGTAGCTGCTGCACCTGCCTGACAGCAAGTCGGAAAGGATCTTCCTGCTTTGTTTGCTTCCATGCGGTTCTCAGAGCCTGGATTCCAACCCACCAAAGTTCTACGGTAGAATGAATCCCACTTCGCAAGCCTCAAGCCCAAGGTCCGAAATCCTACATAGCAGCTACCAAACATGGATGTATTTCGGGATTCATATATACATGTCGTCTTGTCCGCGAGCTAGCGTAGAAGCTATCACTACAAGCATGCGAAATTATGCGGTCCCTTCTCCGAGAAAAAATCCCGATTGTTAAACGATGAATACAGGGGCCAAAAAACCCAGAAGAGGACTTTTAAAAGGGTCAACTACTTTTAAAGCGGCCGACTAAGAATGGAAGTGTCAACTGATAATCCACTTGATTACTTAGTTAAGTGATCGATTGATTAAATATTCAAATACTAACTAATGTGATTGAATAACCGAACTAGTGAATTGTTGATTTTCTGTGGAGTTTAAGAGGATTTCAAAGGCAGCCCTATCCAATTCTTTCAAAAAATAATCTCCCAAAACATTAAACAATTTTTCAGGCCCCGGTATATCTAATATTACAGAGGAGGGGACGTCGTTTAATGACTACTCCACGTTGCACGTAGTGAATGAGGGATTGAATTCTAGGCTTGTCGAGGGGACGGCAGCAAATTCTGCTGCTCCAAGGCTACTGGGCATCACAAACAATCAGAACAATGGTCTCACGGAGGTTTCCTACTGAGCGATGGAAGGTCATGCACAAAAGCCTGAATAACAGGAGCACTGTCCGCCTTTCACCCTCAACACCCCCAAAAAAAAAACTTGCAAAAAAAAACTGTTCAAATGAACTAGGCCCGGCATTGAATCCCTATGAGCCTCTATATAACCCCAGTACCCCCAAACCCTGCGCTCATGATTCCAGCCCATCGTTACAAGCTCCGCCTCCTCCAACTCCTCCTCTTCGAAATCTTCCTCGGGCTCGGGTGGCGGGGCTTCTACCTGCAAGGCTGAGCTGAGCAGACTTAGGGTTATATGCGGTTATATAAGAGTTATATATCGGGTTATATGAGACCTATATAGGGTTATATAAATATAGGGGTTATAGAAAGGTCAGTTCTCTGCTAAGAAGAAGGCGAGGGTTTAGGGCTTGGGTGGGTTCGATGGTTTAAGGATTGGGGGTGACGATTCAGGGTTTAGGGCTAAGGGTCAGGATAAGCCTCACAAGAAGACATGCAAGCGATCCTGAAGAGGTGGAATCCCTGCCAGACCTGATAAGTGACTCGCAGAACTGAAACTATCTGCGCATAGATATGGCCCCCAAACGTTTCGTTCAGGGGGAGTGCTTCAGCATAGCACAGGAAAGACACCAAACAGGATCAGACACATGCCCGCCCCAGCCTTCACTCGCTTGGGCTCCAGCGGGCCAGCCAGCCTATTACGGGGCAAATCTGCAGCAAAACCAGGAGATTGGTGACTAGGCAATGTGAGTTGCCGAGGGCTTAGAAGGAGTCTGCTACCACAGGCCGGGCCCTTCGCTCAAAGGGGCCTTCCTAGGAGGTTGGCTTTTCAATCAGTTCGTCAATTTCAGAAAACAGGCATTCGCGAAGGCAATCAGGTCGCAGCGGCCATTCAGCTGCAAGCTTTGCTGCACTGTTTGACAGGCCACCAACACCCTTCCTTGCCGAGACTCTGTGCGCTAGTCTCAGGACAGAACCCTGCATCATAATTGCAGGCAGATGTCTTCATCAGCATCTAGGATGGCAGTTGCGTGACTTTAAACGTCTTCACACGAAAGTCCAGCGTGTTCCGTGGAGACAGCTGTCATGGAGCTCCTGCATGGCCAAGAGCCAGTTGCGAGTCATGGGTCTGTGATTGCTAGTACGGGGCAGCTCGAAGCCGTGACGAGCAAAGCTTCCGCGTAAGCTGAAGGACTCCAGGCAAGTGTTCAACACCGAGGACCATGTCCGGCATGGGCGGCATAAGTGGCAGCATGTAGATGGACTCCGGTAAGAGAGATCTCAGAGGGGAGATGGCTAATCGTCCAGTCGGTTCAGCATGTCGATGTCCCAGTACCTTTGTCCCACATGCACAGGGGCTGAGCTTGGGAAGCTTCCAGGCATCACATGATTGCAAGACCAAGCCCCGAGGGCCCTTCGCAGCTCAAAACACCCATCCGAGCAAACACACTTTTTCGGCTAGATGCTTGTGTGCAACACCTCGGGGTCGTGGCGGAGGGGTCCTGACGCAAGAAGAAGGTGCAGCACGGAGGCAGGTCAACTTCAGGCGTAGACTCGAAGACTGGCACACCGAGCGGTCCGCCAGAGGGCGCGCGAGGTGCTCGGAGCAAACACGACCTGATACTCATCCCGGCTTTATCCCCAGTCATCATAACTTTATGCTATCCGGCAGGAAGGGGATCGAAAGGCAAGCAACACGACAGTTTGAAAAAGATCCACGATACAAGACAAAGCCTGTTGTTTGATATGCGGCCGGAAGACCCAAGTTTCATCGGACACCCGCAGCGTGTAGTTGAATTTCCGCACGAAGCGCATGATCTCAGCAAGTGACAATCATGACCGCAAAAAGCTTCTCGCCCAGCCGCAACCCACTCCTTGTAACTTAAGGCCCGGTGCTACCCTACAGATCCCAAAAGAAGCTCCTTTGCTTTCAGAGCAAGGAGTCGAAAAGTCTAACCACACTGAACCAGCAAGGCAGACATTCTACCATCCCTGTGCACCACGCTTTCAATACGAATCTCTTGCATGATTGTCGCAGAATCCTTGCCTGAGCACCCATTACGATCAAAATGAGAGGGCAGGAGTCGCGGGAAAGGAAGCAAAGGACTTGTCACAGCCTGTCCCAGCTGTCTTCGGCCTAGAAAACATCTCCTTATATAACAGGATTCCTTTACCCCTGACCCTGCCCCGCTGCAAAACAAACGTCCGCAGCATCGCCTTTCAAAAGGGTGGGAAGTACCTCTACTATCATCCCAATCCAAAACCTGTGCAATAATCCCAAAGTTTCCCCTACCGTCATAAACTCTCTGCCAGAAAAACTTCAATAAAGAATTTCTGAAGGATGAAGGCCAAGCCACAACAGACCGCGCTTTTCCCCAGGCCCAGTCGTCGCCAGTAAGCAGGGCCCCGGGCCAGAGTGCGTGTACCACCCAAAGCTCGTCCATGTGCCTGACTTGGCGTGGACAGGTCGTGCCATATATCGTGGTTTTCCAAAATTAGGGGTGACTTTCTGGGGATAAGGATTAAAAATACATTTTGGGGTTTATATTGGGGTCCCCCTATGTTGGGAAACGACCATATACAAACATATACATGTACCTGGGATTGGGCGTATTCATGGAGATCTTGAGGTTGTAGTCCTTGCGTGTCCAGTCCAAAACCTGATACACCAGACCCAAGCCTGCTGCACTCCAAGGCACTTGTCAGTGTCTATGTAGACCAAGTCAGGGATGAAACCGAGCCGATGTACCTGCTGTCAGGCAATGACTGGGAGAAATAGAGATGGCTTCAGGGGTTGTCCAGACTCCTGAGGGGGATGTAGGCATGCAGAGGGTTGCCTGGCACCATCCCCATGAAGGATGGTCAGAGCTGTGGAACAATAGCACCCAACTTGTCTCTTGGTCCCTAGGCCGAATTTAAACCTCAGAAGCTCTGAAAAATCTGAATGCTCAAAGCTCAGACCTCCATGAGGCCCAGAGGGAAGCCCTTAAAGTTGATCACCAGGCGATCACGGAACTCCCACCTCAGCAGGGACTTTCTCAGATTTGACTACAAAAATGCTTGGGGGGCAGGAAGTGAATAGGGGATTGGTAGTGCAAAAGATTCTCCCCCTTTCGATTGCGGGGGACTGTTTTGAAGCATGGGCATTTTCTGCTAATCCGGAACCTTGGGTGCCTGTTTAAGGATGGTACCTGCACCACCCTCTGCACGCCAAGCAGAACATACTACAGCTGATGGAAGGTGGGAGGGTATCCCTGACCATCCCTAGCAAAGCGTAAAATTGTTGAAACTAAGCTTGGTGTGTGCTCTACAGCATGATTGCACGAGGATGACAATGGATTATGCCGGTGCGTTTTGCCCTTCGTTGGATCGGAAAAGCTCGAGATGCCCTTATTCCTCTTCCTAGGTCAATGCATACAGCAAGGCATCTCCAAACCCCACACATCCCCAACTCCACCTCTCATCCCTTTTTCAGCCAAGCCTCAGATTTGAAAAGAGCGTGTGGGCCGCACCATCTGCTTCACGCATGTTGTCCTCGGGCTCTTGGGAGCAGAGGCGAGCGTCTTGAAGTGCAAGGGCAAACAGTCTCGGCTGGAAACACGGCTGCAAGGCTAAAGAGCCAGACCATTGCAGAGCCTTGTCATCAAGATCAAGGTAGAGCAAAAGAGCCTCACAAGAGTCCTTGGAGAAGGACTCTTTCAATTGTCAAATAGACACCATCAAGTCCTTGATAAACCCAGCTCCAGATGCCTACATGAACCTGTGAGGCGATGAGAATCCCGCGCAAAGTAACCCCAAAGATGCTGAAATCCCAGCAAAAAAGCAAACTTACTCGCCTCTTAGAAACCCCCTGGACACAAGCAATTTTTCTTGTACATGCCCCTGCGATCCTTAAATGTCAAGCTTCCAGCGAGGTTAAGGCCGTCTCACAGCAGCCCAACAGACCTTGCATTATGCGATGATAAACTAGGGTTTAGGGTTTACACTATAATATTATTGGCTTAATATTGAGGTTATATTGGGATTATATTGGGATTATATTGGGATTATACTGGGGTTATATTGGGGTTCTATTGGGATAATGGAAAACTAAACTGGAAACTACTATTTAGGGCTCCGACTTTCTGAGCGCAGAATGACATGGAGCCATAGTCTAAACTCCTAGTATCCCCCTCAATAACCCCTATAGTAGTCCCCTATATAATCCCCTATATAACCCCCTTGGAGGAGTTAAGACTATGGCTCATATGGAGCTACAATCACTAGTTTAGGCTTTAGAGGTTTTGGATTTTGGGTGCTCCTACACAGTCTAATGGCATATTACGGACTATATTTGGGGTTTCCCAAAATTAGGGGTACCCTTTTTGGGCTGGTTAGGGAAACAACCATGTAGGGATTAGGGGACTATTACCCCGATAGTGGAGAGTCCAGTGGCAAAGAACATGGAAAACTAGAGTTTACGGGATGATATGGGGCTTAGGGTTTAATGTCAATCTCGTTCTGATACAGAGTGATAGTATGGTTTGCTTGATATACCCTATGCACATATTGGGTGGTCCGAGGCGGTGTTTGTTTAGAAGGCTTGAAAGTATGGGGCGGAATGGTTGAAATGGAACTCCTGCCCTTCGCCAACCTTTCAACTGCAAGTAAACTGCACTTCCATCCTGATCCACTCCAGCCGCATCCAGCAAATTGCCACATTGAAAAAAGGGGGGCCGGCAGGGTCTGGGTTTTTGGGTCAGGCAGTCTGGACTGTAGGCCTACCTACCGGACTCCCACATTGTAAGCTTTGGGCAAACCACTCCTCATACAGCTATGTCTCCAATCAAGGATGCATGCCACCTGCTGTGCACCCTACAACATTGGATCCGAATTCAGTCTGGAAAAGAGTTATAAAATCCCCATGAATCAGGGTCCCCCGTAAAAACTAATCTGACTGATACGCACATGCAGAAGCTTGCTTTTCGTGGCTAGGAAACGAAGGGTCATCATGGGGATCATAAACAAATGATTCTCAGAATCCATGCCCTCCAAGAAAGAAGGCGATCCGTTCGAGGCGCCCTTGGTCTCGAAGTTCTGGGCGCTGATGCTCATCACCGTTTCTGCCAACTCCTGCTTGGGAAGTGTCCGGAAAGCGGGCCCCTTGAGCACCCAATGGCTATGTGGCGTTTATGTAGAGAGTAGATACTTGAGATTATAGGAATCGGCGGCTTAGGGATTCGGTGGAGATGTTTTCAGGAATAACCAGCCGAATGCCTTGCACCAGGGGACTGGGGGATAGCAGACAATCTAGGGTTGAGAGGTCTTGGCTGCGCGGGTTTAGATGCTGCAGCCTGACCCACAACATGATGACAGTCATGATTTACCTCTCCTTCTTTGTGTACGGGTAAAATTACCCATATTTCCCGTGTGCCCACTCTTGCTGGGCAGCTGGATGTCTGCTTCTGGTATCAGAAAACATGCGCTCCAAATATTTTCAAAGTAAGAAGCTGCTTGCTACGCCGGGCCTCAACAGGATCTTCCGATCTTGAAATGCCCCCTGGAATCAATCTCAAGAAAGAAAAGGAAAATTCCCAATCCAGGTCTCCCTCATGCGGAGCCCAGATTCAAAAGGCCCGCAGTCTACTACAGAAGAAGTGACTACCAAGGATTCTACAACCCCTCATAGAGCCCTCCAAAAGGTTGGACGGTGAAGCCAGGCTCCTCCCCAAACTGGCCGAAGTAGTCCCTGCAAGGCATGGCCATGCCAAGGATGCTCATGGGGACACGAAAGGAATAATAATGATGGTTATATGGGGGATAATGGAAAAGAAAATGGCAACTATAGGGATTATGTAGGGGTTATATAGGGATTATATATACCTGAAATAATTAGATTAGGGCTCTATGCAGCCATGCATCATCCTACATCTATAGCTCATAGGAGTTCTGATACGGATTGCTGTAAGGGATGACAGGTCCCTTGACAACCAAAATCAAGCTTTGGGGGTGGAGCATAGCAGATTTTGGGGAAACCGTGCCACATGTTTTTCAAGCTGCTATGCTTGTTGCAACAGATGGGGTCCCTTTTATACCCCAAAGAAGCAGGTGGTGTGGTTTACGCAAATGACTTACATGGAGACAAAGATAGTCCTGGCTCCCTTGCCCAAGGCGTCTGCCTTCCAAAGCCTTCATGAACTCATGCAATCTCTCGCAAGATCAGCATTTCACCGCAAAACCTTCCGGACATATTGAAAGACTCCAAAAATGCTACATCATTATAGTTGTTTCCATTTTCTTTTCCATTCTCCCAATATAACCCCAGTATAACCTATTGAAATAGTTTTCACTTTCTTTCCATTCTCCCCGTATAAATGCTACATCAGGCAAAGCCAGCCTTGCCTTTCCAGGAGCACGGCTGACAACTTGGGAGACTCCCTGAGCCATCGGCGCATGGATCCGCCAAGAAAACCGCCAATCTCCAGAAGCCTCAAGCATGGGCTTTGAGTCTAAGGTTCTGGCTCAGGATCTGGACTTCTAGGTTGAAGGCTTCTCGTTTAAGAGGGCAAGTCTTGGGACTGGGATGGCCACCTACCCGCCTGAGAAAAACCTTCTTGGCACATGGATGAGACTTCTCTTGATGGGTTCGTAGTACTCCCGGCATCTAGCGTACACGGCAGGCACCTCTCCCCATCTCTACAACAGCTGCCTCCATAAACAGCAAGTAATTCTAGAAATTGAAATGTCGGGAGAGCATGCGCAGCCTACAACAATCCTCCCCATCCCCTCAGTAATGAGCTGCCTTGAATCCCAAACTCAGCAGAGATACCTGCTTTTTGCTGCTCCCAGGACTGCCAAGGAACACCGTTCGATCCTCACGGTAGAGTTTCAAGAGATCGGAGATCATCCATCTGCCACCTCCGTCCAGGCCCTCAGTAACATGAGCTTATGACGGTACTGACACAGTCTCACTCCTACAAACCCGAAGAACTGCTCACAATCCCGGTAAATGCTCTACCCGCCTCCTACACACCTTGTTACATAGGGATAATGGGAAAGAAAGCGCAAGCTACTGTAGTATGATAGGGTATCTGGCGATATAGTCAACTACTTCACCATTCCTTCATGTCCCTGCTAACTGGAGGCAACATCTGAAACGAGAGAGACTATTGAAATTATTGCACAACAACAAAGGACCTTCCATGCTTTGCCATGACGATTTGACAAGACAAAGAAGCTTATGTGTGAAACGGGGGTTGCGCAAATGATCCTCAACAGCCACATGTGAGCCTTAGTCGAAACTCCTAGTATCCCCCTTCCCCTATAAAAGTCCCTATAAAGAATCCCCTATATAACCCCCTTTCAGGAGTTTAGACTATAGCTCATGTACTGCAGAGTGGCCCTACAGTAGCCCTACCCCTTAAACCCTAAAC
>CAJNIZ010044871.1:66214-89268 GCA_905231905.1 Symbiodinium pilosum
CCTAAACCCTAAACCCCTACCCCCACCCCCAGCATGCCCTTCCCTGCTGCAGGGCCGCTGCGTGGAAAGCCTGGAAGCGAGGCTTCGGCGGCCAGGGGCTCAGAGACGCCAGGGCATCAAACGGATAGCCCGTGAAGCCCTGGTGGAGAAATTTGGGAGTTATAGGGTAATATTGGGGCTATATTAGGGTAATGGAAAAGAAAATGGAAACTACTATAATGGGGTTATATATGGGATTCTATTGTGGTTATATTGGGGCTATATAGGGATAATGGAAAAGAAAATGGAAACTACTATATTATAATAGGGTATATATTGGGGTTATATGGAGTAGTGATTTTTTTAGGCTGGGAGAGTTTAGGGGGTGTAGGCATGTCAGAGTTCAGGACGTAGGGATTTGGGGCTTTGGGGCCTGAGTCTGAGGGTTGGAGTTGGAAGGTTCAGCCCGGTAGGAGATTCGCCCTATTATAATATAGTAGTTTCCATTTTCTTTTCCATTACCCCAATATAGCCCCAATATTACCCTATAATCCCCTATATAACCCATTATAGTAGTCAGGCAGTAGAGGATCACAGGCTCTGCTGTTGGATGTGTGTGCGAAATGCGACTATTTGGTTTCGGATGTTTCTTACTTTGCTTGATTTGCTATGACATTTCATCGACTTGGAAGATGACAACGGATATGATCTTTGGCTTAGCTTGGCTAGTTCTTGCTGAACTGGTTCGGTGCGGCTTTCGTAACGTGCACTGGCTTTGCTATTGGCGTCAGAGGGAAACCAAATCATTACAGCACAGCAAGACCTTTCAGCTCAGGAAACGCACTTCCCCCGTCATATGTGTGAAAGGGATAGTGGACTGTTTGATAAGGGCGTTCTCGTTCGGCATTGGCGTTGGAGCTTTGGGTCTTAAACCCTGGCTTACATCGGGCTTTTGCAGCAGAATGTGTGGAAGCCACCATCTTCAAAACCTCACGGAGTCCAATCTGTTCTCAAGTAGGTGTCTCCCCATCTGACCCCCAAACTTGTCGAATCCAGACCAGCCGGGCCTTTAGAAAGTATCTGCGAGCACCTGCAAAACTTCATCAAATTCAAGGAACTTGTCCTGGATGTAAGACCCCTCTTACGCAGGGTGACCCAAATTTGGATGATAGGGAGCTTTTCTTGCGGCTTGGGTGACGGGAGCTTCATGCCCTTGGTACATCTATCCAGCAGTAACTTTTTGGTGGCAGTTGCTGTCGTGGGAGGGCGAACAAAGAACTCATGCACAATTCAGACTTCCCCGCGCAAGCCCACAACAGATTCAAAACACACATTCATTGCCAAGATCATGATCCATGTCCATGCCCACTGCCTCACCAACCACGCTGGGCTTGCAGACCGCTAGAGCAAGCAACCACTTCAACGTCGCCATGGCAAAAGCAGCCGCATACGATATTCAGGATATTATCCATGTGGATGATATGTGCAAGGAGTTTGGTAAGGGTCGTCTTGACAGTTTCGTCATTTGGCATACGTCAGTGTAAGCCCCGATGTTCCTGACAAAAATTATGAAACGAGTCGAGGGGACTCCAGGATTCAGCATGCAGGCCCATGCCCTCGGGCCATGTTACTTCAACCACGCGAAAGCCCAAACTCCTGCACCAAAGCTCACTAGAGAGCAAGATGGGGTCATGCAAGTACAGAGGAACAGCGTGGGCAACATACAGCATCATACAGTATAAGGCCTAGGCCGGCTACACCTGCTGTGGCTCAGGGTTTACAACACCCGGAGAGCCAGTACAGTCTCTTTCGCTTGAAGGCGGCTGGGGCCCTCCCAAAGGGCAGCTGCAACAAAATGGTCGTGTTGAATCCCCAAAACCAAAAAAAAGCATGCTTCGGGTGAATCGTAAGTTAGGACTAAACCTTAAACACCTGCCACCCTTCCAAGCACCCCCGTTGTTCACATACGATGTCAGAAGCTCCTACGTGAGAGGCACTCGGCACATGTTTTGCCCCAACTGGGTGCCTGAGGCTTCTTGCCACTTCCCCCAAAAAACATGTACCTTAATGAATGCATGGGTCTTTTCATCAAAGCTTCTGGATGTGCAGCCATCTCCGAGCGAGATGACTTCAGCAGCAAAACAACCACATATGAAGGTACCAACCTCAACCCGAAAAGTCTGACACCCTAACAGAGGGACCATGCTTAGGGAACAGACCTGCAATAACCTGTAGGCAATGTGAAGCAGAAGTACAAAGTCACTGCGGGCGCGATGGAAACACTGGCGCTCCTAGACATGCTGGTACACGAGCAAAGCAAGCGATGCTGCTTCGGAATGGTGCGCATGACAAACCTGAAACGCAGTCCCTCAACACCCAACCCCCAAAACCTTTCACCAGAGTCAGGATTGCATCCTTGAAATTACAATTGGAAGCGCTAGGTTTTTGGGCCCTGCTTACGAGGACTGCCTTATCCTGGGGTATACAGACGGAGGACCAAATTTCATACACAGGAAGCAATGTCTCGGCGCCTTTCCGCCTGTTGGCGCTTGCGCAGCCGCTCCGCACGGGATGCTGGCGGAAAACCCACCATGGCAAGTGAGGGTTGCGGGACTATTCCGCGGAACAGCCCATAAGGGCTCTCGTGAGGACTCATACAGCTTCATGAAGCCATGCTGAATAAGGCTTTTCTGGGTGGCTTTGTGGTTTCAGGTTTATAGGCGGATGATGTAGGACTGCGGGAGGTTTTGACCTACCACGGCGAAACAGACGTCTTTTAGCACACGGGGTGCTGTAGAGGGGCTTTGGAAGGTTTGAGAAAATGCTAATTTCTTAGAAATGAAAGCTCTGTCGTAACACACATTCATAGGCGTTTTAAGCGTGCTGCGTCTCTGCATGTCCCTGGGAAGAGCCAAAGCTGGAAGATGCACAGGTGCAAGCCTGTGACTCATGCAGCTTTCAGCATCACACAGCAAACTCCACATCAGTACGAATGCAGCATCCACAACAGTTGGCGAATCTCAGCTCAAGACATTATCTTGCGAGAGTCGTTGTGCGGGATCACCCAGCGCCTTGGCTTGCAGCTTGTTCGAAGATGGGGGCGGGCTCTTATTTCTCTGAGCCTGCCCGTGGCAAAGCTGTGCAAATCTGATCTTTCAACACCACAAGCCACAGCATCTTTGGTGAGACACGCAGAGGAATCTGTGGCGATGCAGCACTGAATTGGTGCCTTCAGTCAGCTGCAGTCGTAGTATTGCAAGCCACACCGGAGTTGTGGCACATTTCGACACACAAGCTCATGCTGAAGCGGGCCCATTCTCTTGCACTACTTGCGGCGCGTTCCTGCTCCAGGAATTGTAAGCGCTTCATTGCGAGCGCTTGCCATTGACTCATCTTCGTTCTACAAACAATGCTGAGCAGGACTCTGAGTGACTACAGCCCCAGCATCGTAAGGTCGCAAGCTTGTTGGTCGAGTCCCCGAGATCTCTGAGAAATGCAGGGAGCTGTTTGCAGCCTCTCGCAGTGTCGGGGCTGAGGCACAGCAAATCCAAACCATCAGCAGCATGGCATGTGTGGCCACCGCCAAGTTCTCAGCATTCGCTCTTGCGGGTGAACATGGAAACATATTCGGCAGCCTCCGACCATGAGGTCCGATGGCAACATCCAAGCATGGGCGGCTCCTTGAAGGTTCTGCAGCGTACTACCGCTACTCCTTACTCCTCCTCTCCCGGACCTGCTGCTGCTCCTGCTGCCACTGCTACTGCTATGGCTACTGCTACTACCGCTACAGCTACTAATACTGCTGCTACTGCGACTGTGAGAAGTTTTTCACTGTCACACGATCAAGTATGGCTAGAATTGGGTATTGAGGACGAGGCGAAGGCACGACTGATCCAGGGCTTGTGGATGTTTCGGTCCCCAAGCCTCCAAGAAGCTGCCTAGCCACTTTCACTGCGCCTCCACCTCTGAACCAAGCTGACACGAGACATGCAAGCAATCACAGTTGTGCTGCCTTGTGATGAACAGCTTCCAAGTTCTGTTATGGTTTTGGCGACATCCATGGTGGTTGTCGCTCAGCCGGATCAAGCGACCCATCTGCAACTTCGACATCTCACCTAATACAATGTCACCCATCTCACTGACATTGGCCGATCAGTAGTCCTAAGCATTCCTGACACCACAACAGAGCCAAAGTGCGTGCGGCCTTAAGAACCTGCTTTGCACGTTTCAGACAACAGCATTGTGTCACCATGTGCGCGTGCTGCTTCCTTCCAACTTAAGGTTTTGCTTGTGCCTAGTGCAATGCTCCGTGACCTGTTTCACTGCTCCCACCAACTTTCATCCCGCGAGTTCTCTTTCTCGGCGGCGTCTTCTCACCGAGGCGGCACTTCAAAGGCAAGTCCTGCTAACTTGGCACAGGATGTGTCTACCCTGACTTAGAGGCATAGTTGCTACAGCTTTCTTGACGCTGATATGCTTGCAACCTACAGAGCACGCAGCCTACTGGGTCCGGTCCCCAAGCTCCTGTATTCAATATGGGGGGTGGGGAGGTTCACTATTCACGAGGAGGTGACTAAGGAAACCGATAATTGCAATAGTAATAGTAATAATATTACAAGTAATAGTAATAACAATAATAACTGTAATCATAATAATACTAATAATAGTAATGGTAATAGGAATAGTAATAGTAATAATACACTCAGGGCTCCGGAGGCCTCGGCTTGCCAGAGAGCAAGGTCCCGCGAGGAAGTGCAGGGCCGCGGAGTGATGTCGAAGAGCCCTGCTTTGGGCTTTATAGGCTTAAGGGATCTAGGATTCAGAGTTTAGGAATTTAGGGTTTAGCGTTGTTGTCCTCAAAAATTCGGCAAAAGCTAACAGCCCCGCTGCTCTGGGGATCTGGCTTTTGTTGATATTGTTTCTGAGGCCTTCTAGGAATGCTAGTGCGAGCATTCTAGATAGACAACACTTCTTGAATCTTCTGGACACGAACCCTTTCGACGAACTCCGTGGTCTCTGCTTTCTGTGGACCTCGCTCTCCATCCTACACGTAGGTCCCCAAGGGGATGTACATGAAGTCATACTGATGAGATTGAAAAGTCCCGGACTCCGACGGATCTCGAGCACAGCTCCCTTCATGGGCCTCTCAATGCGTTCTGAAGCAAGACCTACCCTTCAACCCCTGAATGAGGCTTAAAGGAACCCCTGAAATCCCCTTTTATGCCCCCAATGTCCCCAAGGATCCCTTGCTTTGCAAAGATCCCCCGTAGTCAAGTGCCAGTTTTGCTTGTTGGGAATGAGAACGAAGTCACCAAACAAAAACTTCCCTGCTTCAAACGGCATCCTCACCATCGGAATACTGCCCCTGGTCTTACTATGCCTACCAGAGTCACGACCTGACTACAGAAAAGTCAAAGGTAGGCGAGGTGCTTCCGGAGTCGTCCATACGAATCGCGGCGGGGAGGCCGCTGCCTGGGTTTTTCTGAATCATAAGAAGCTCCAACTAGAAGGTCCCCCATGCGCCCCCTGGCCCAGTTGGCGGTAAAGGGGCAGCGACACTCCGCGGCGCCGTGCCGTGCCGAAGGCAGCGTGAAGCCCAACTCAGCCAGGTAGCTGCGCGCCTGAACGGTTACTCTGCAGGCTTTTTCTCGTGAACCCCACAGGAAATCCGAAAGTGAAACGTGTGGGAGACGGACTATCAAACTCTCAGGAAGCAAGTTGCAACAGCAAGTCGCATCCCAGCCTGCCGAGGAGCAGAGTTGTGCCGGGTCATGCAGAAGAAGACGAGGCTAAAGCGATCGCCGCCTCGAAGCTGAAGTTTCCCCTTGACCAACCATGAAAGAGATGCAACTCTTAACTAGAAAGTGCATGATCAGTCTGTCCCCATGTGGGAAACACAATTTTGGAATGTGTGCGAGACCCATTGACCCAACTCGTCCTTCGAAGGGCTGCACAAAGTGCAAGCGGCGGCCGTCGAAACGGGCCCAGCGATTGCGCACCTGAGAGTCAGCAAATGAGAAGCTGAGTTAGGTCCCAGGCCCATGAAACCAACTACTTCAAGTAGATGATCCAGCCGTGCCATGTGGAGCTAAGGCCACCTTGACAAACAACCCACTTGCAAGTCTGCGGATGGGCTTTGCAGGGTTTGAGGGTTCAAGCTTTGGAGTCAGGATTCCGGATTTCGTGCATAGGCATTAGGCTTTAGTAGACAAGGTGCGTCGACGTTTCGGCCCATGCAGACCTCGCCCTTGCGGTAGCGCGGGACAACATCGTGGGTGAGCATGTATTCCTGCCGTAGCAGAAATGGAAACTCCGGAGCCTGATGTCATCGCTCATAATCTTCCTGTTCCAGAGAGGCTCCTAAAAAGAGAACATTCAAACTAAAGATGCAAGAGCAAACCGGAACCAATATGAATCAAAAGAAACTAGCTTCAACAAAAAGGAAAACCACATAGACATCACGATGAGAGGAGAAGTGCGGTGAAGAAAGCTGCCCACACCTCTTGCCCGGAGCTGTCTTCGACGAAGAGCTCCCCTCCATCAGTCCAGTCGCCCATGGCCGTGATCCAGCTGGGGCCAAGGTTGTTGCCTGAATCTGACATGAGTAGTGTTTTTTTGGTGGTTGAACCTAGTAAGATTATATTCCTTGTGTAAAATACTATACCCAAAAGGACGATATAATCTTACTCTATATTGGGTACCATAGTATCCCCAAATAAAATACTACTCACATGGACGTAGGAAGCAAAAGGATTCGTAATAGGGATTACATGAGCTATAATCTAAACTCCTAGGATCCCCATTATAGTAGTCCCCTAAGAAAACTCGTTTAGACTGTCTCGCATAGGGGTAGATGAGGATCATATAGGTAATAGTGACGAGAATTGACACTGCGGGTAAAGCAACAAGAACCACACACTGGCACAGCAATCTACAAAATGTCCTCCAAGAAGCGTCGCTTCCTAAGAGGGCATCCCTCCTGACGGACTAGCTTGTCATGTCTTGCCGCCGACTTGCCATCAACATGAGGGCGGGCAGCATAATTGCGGTTCAGTTGAATGCTCGTGCACCTTGGAACAACAGCTTCGCATGATGCACAAGGCTCAAATGTGTGTTACCCTGGACGATCTTTCGAACGTATTGTCCCACTGCATCCCTGTGCGGTTTAGGAGCTGAAGGGCCTGACATCCCGGAACTCGTCCGGCCGCCTGCTCTCGGCGGAGTTGCTGCTTCCAGAAGCGCAGCAGCAGTCCTTAGTTCTGGTAGCAAGTGCAAGGAGTAGCATAAGGACAGGTGGCAATACTACTGTTGTATTTTTCATAATGGAAGCAAAGCCTGTGGAGATCCTTTTAGTTCCGTTCTACAAAATCTGCATATCCCGATGGAGCTGCTTCAGGAAGCAGCTTCTGCTGTTGAACAAATGGCTGGCTGGCTGGCTGCAAGGAAGTTGACACGTGGCATGGTGTCTACAATGTCAGCTGACCTATCAGCTGTTCACGTATGTTGAATGAGCCTCTTCTGCCATTCGAAGCCAGAACCAGTGCCACAAGCTTTGCAGTTTTTGTCTAACTGCCTGAAGTATGAGAGAAATGCGTGCCTTAGACCTAGCCATGCGGCGGCAAAGCCCAGGGTATAGCCGTGTGCTTCGCGATGGAAGAGGGACACCAGCGGTGCTTGCGCAGGAGACCAGGCCTCACGCTTGGGAATTTCTGCTTCAAAGTAACTAGTTGATGTTCATACTGGAAATGGGAACGTTTGCCCAACCATTTATTTGTCAGTGGGCTGAGGGGTGATTGCAATTATGGTCCTTATGGCTGCATTTGGTGTTCCTGCTGAACATTGCTGAGCGATTGCTGATTGTTGTTTCTACTTCTTTAGGGTTTGTCATGGGGGGCTGGCAGCTAGTGCATACACTTTCGTCACCTTGGCTTCCCAAACATGACAGCCCTTGCACGGGCAGGATGATGCTTTACTGTTGGTTTCGAGGAGGGTCATCAACGGTACACCGCTCTCACTTAGGCACACCCAGATTCAGTCTACAGCAACGCAGACGCCCCTGAACATTCGGAGATCATGTCTGAGAAAACTTGTCATTTCTCAAGCCCTACACCAAAAGCATGAAGAACATACCGGCCTAATGTCAAGGAGTCGATGGTTTCTGCGCCAGGAGGGCGGACGTTTATCCTTCCAGTGTTCCTGGCATCCAGGGCTTAGAGTCTGGGCAGTTTTCAGGTGCCGAACTTCGTAGAGGCCGTTTCGTCAGATACGTGTTACACGTGTTGTGATATCTTCACCTACACCAGCTTCGTGGAAGGCTCCATTGCAGGCTTGAGGCCAGTCAAGAGGTTCTGAAGTATTCCTCGAATTGCTTGAAAGTTCTTAGTGCTGACTTCGGACATCCAGCAAGGGCCTCATTTTGATGCTTTTGCACTGTAACTATGTCAGGATTTTCAAGGATGATCTTATTCAGGTCTGTACATCACTTCATAACGCGCAGTTCAGACCGGGCTCCTCCAGTGTTTGTCCCGAATTCGCCGCAGGGCCTCTTTGTCAGGGACATGAGGAAGAATGTACGCAATAAGAGCGATCGCAATACAAAGAAAATGTGGGTCGGTGGTCTACTTGTCTATTGCTTGCGTACGTTACTTCAATCCCTACATACCTTCATAAGGTCCCTGCATTTTTCGTCGAGAAACAGAAAATCCCTGCTCTGATAAGCTCCATGTACTGCTACGAGAGCACCTCGCACCAAACCACTGGGAGAACAAACGGCCATGGCAATGACGATGAGAACCGAAAGCGAAAGGTTCATATCCCCTTGGCAACTCAGATCAATACGCGTGATCCTCGTGATGATAGCAATGGCAGGACGCACATCTGGCACGCACCACCTGCCTGGAGAACCTCACTGGCCGAAACAGGTGCAGCAGTGGCCTGTGGGTGCACGCTGGGTGCCACGTTACATTCAGGCTTCAGTCAGGCTGACTATAACAGTATATTATATTGTAGTATATTACGGTATTTGGTATTATGTTAGTATATTTACATATATATATATACATATATATATCTTCGAATGTATTACAGCATATCATAGAATAGAAGTTGCTGCGGTTGCATGGAAAGATGTCAGGGATGCAAGCGAAGTGTGCCAAGAGCCATGCACGAGATGTTAGGGAGCAAGCCCTCCTAATGTACTCTCGTCTTGCCATGCTACCCCAAGCAACGTGCGCAGAAGCCTACATCGAGTTCCCCCTCCCCACCTTCATCGGGACATCATGGCGGGACGGTTTGATGAAGCAGTGACCTTGCTCTTCCAAAGTCTATGGCCGCCCCAAGAGCACAAAACACGCTGCAACAAAATTCAGAGCATTGAAGCGGCACAAGAAGATGCTTCATTCGTTTGGGTCTCTTCAGCCGAAGAGCAGTACCAAGATGTTGCATCACGAAAGGGATCCCTTCGCACCAAGGCACTGGAGAGATAGCGCGTACAAAAGAGCCGGCGCTTGTGCGTCTCAATGGGCTCTCTGTCCAACAGGTCCTTGATTGTAGATGGCTGTGAAAGAACTTTGAATAGGACTGCATGCGTGGTTGTCGAGGCAGGACTGATGCACCTAGGCAAATCTGCTTGAACATAAGCTCAATAAAGCGTTTCGGGCCAAAACCCGTCCAAAATCTGGGCTTGCTAGCTTATGGCACTCACAGCACTCACAAGCCCCGGCCTCGTCAGTCTCGTCCTCGCTCCAAAGGAAGAGTTCATTCCTCAACTTGTTCCCGACAATGCGTCAGCAGACGTGAAAGCGCCCATCGTGTTCATGCCAGTCTCGATGTAAACTAGGGCTGACAAATGCAGTTGGCAGGCACACAAAGTGTTGGAACCACAAGCGTGGCGAACACACAAACACATATCTTTCCCAAAGCTCATAATTAAAAGAGGCCACAGCTGTCTTCGGACGAGGGTCTCTCTTTCAACCAGGACCATGGGGCCCATCATCTTGCAAGAGGCGCGCGCCTCAAGGGGCCATTGCGGAAGTACGAGTCCAGGCGGCAGCGCAGGGCAAGGTAAGGTTAGGCGGCTTGTGTCGTTCGTCTGCGGGTTTGGGCGTTGTTATCCGGGCGCTAGGGATCACCTTGGAGGCGCCAGGCATGATCTGGAGAGGTATGAGGATCTTTAGTAGTTTGTAGTGGCCGAAAGCTGGCAGCAGCTCAGGCTTCGAAGGGGGCTTGAGCAGAAATGTTCCGGCCAGCAGTGCACAGGCAGTGCAACAGAGAGACACTGTCAGATGGTCTTGCGGTAGCAAACGCCACCTATCGAACTCCTTCAGGCATTGAGCGCGGCACTGCAGGATGTCCTGGCAACATGATCTTGCTCTTCAGAGCGCTGCTGGGCTTGGAGGATTTACCTGGACCTCCCAAATGCCCATAACGTTAGCCTAATGTAGCCTAGATACTCAGTATTCAGGGGTCGAACGCTCTTGTTATGGGTATCTGGGAGGTCTACTAGGGCCTTCAATCCTCTTACGCTACTGTTAGCGGCGAAAATCCTCCTAATGCCCTAAACGCACCTTCATACATCTTCAAGAGAATAGTATTGTGATGCCCCTGCACAGTGCACAGTAAAGCATGACACGTGAACCGAAAGCTCCTGAACAGGCTCCACCTCTGTAACCACCTGCCAGGCGGACGCGCAACGCTTAAATTCTGTAGGGCCTAGGGCCTAGACTAAAACTGGATTGAGGAAGTCTTGCTGTATACTACATAGATTACTTGGGAATCTTCAGGCCTCTAGCTTACTTGGGCCCATGGAGGACGAAAGTTGCCGGAGAAAGCAGGCTCTGGGAAGGCGTGCAGCGTTCACGTGAAGGTATTTTCTTAAAATGTGTCCATCGCATGAGCATGGGCGGCAGGATGGAGGCCCGCAAGCATGAATCTGAGCGCGGAACCCGTTGCTAGCCCGAACAGGTGCGGATGCAGTTGGACATCCCAGACTCCGCCGAAATACGCCATAACTCAGCAAACACAGCCTCCAGCGTTTCCAAAACATGTCGCATGACCGCCCCTGGCGGAGCATCAGAAAGCGTCCGCTTTTCAGCCCGGAAGCGGTCCCAACCAACCTCAAGAGCGGCCGGTTCTTGCGACCACCAAGCCACCCCCCGAAAACCCTCCTTCCAAAATATTGGGGTTCCCCCAAAACTCGCCCACACCCCCTTGGTAGAGATCAGCAAAGCTGGGTTCAAGACCAAAGCTTGGGAAAGCTGTTCGTGATGAACAGCTCGCACACGGAAACTTTCAGATGAGCAGGCCTTGCCTTGCCACTCTTGTCCAAGCGGACGGAAGAGACGCATTTGACGGTTTCCTCGGGACCCGCTGCGTGGTTTTGCGGAGATGTTGCAACATTCAGTGTCTCATACTCATTTTGCTGAAATCTTCTACACGTTGAGCCGAGCCAAACATGACCGTGAAGTTTGCACTACTAGGCTGCCGGTGACTGAGGTTGCAGCTGAGGCCTGCAAGAGGCAGACACTGAGGTTGGAGGGAGTTTCAGGACTGTCTTGAGCATGGGAACCATTAGCACTTCCCTATCACCAAGGGTTCCACGCTAGCTACGGGGATGAAACACAGCTTTGCTCAGAGCTTCACGCAGGACATCACTCCCTCATCTCCCAGAGGTCAGGCTTTGCCTGCGCAAACCCAGACTCATCCGCTTCTTCCAGGACCTTAGACACAGCAAGGTGGAACGTTCTAGAGGCCAGTCATATCTAAAATGCAGCGCGGCCAAATGTTTCCACAAACAATCCTTTCGCCCTGCCTCAGCTGTAGCCTTCAGCAACATTCCGTCCCTGCTACAAGTTTCCAACTTCCTCGCACGTTCCTGCCATCACGAGCCGGCTCCAAAAGCAGTCGCCAGGCTATCGCCCGGGACCCCAACGTCTGCTGGCAGCTGTCGCACATCTGTGGCCTTCGTGCGGTAAACCTTAGAGCACATGCGGAGGCGACCATCAAATTTTGTAATCTTTTCAAAACGTTCCTGCCTTGCCCTGTCCTACCGCTCTGTGAGAACCACTCTGGAAGACGACAAGATCCCCGGGGCCCACGCCACCAGCCCTTTGAGACGCTGCGTAGGCTGGGCAGACGGTGCAGGGGGTTCGATTTCAGGGTGGCTCTCTAGGCTTTGTTTCAACTATGTGAGGGTCTAATGCAATAGACCCCCAGTGCCATGTGGGAGCCTACGCTCCATTCACCAATAGCTCCAAGTTCTAGCTTCAATGCTTCTTTAACCCCTGACTGATATCGTGTCTGTGAAGCCTGGAAATTTTCTAGCCTTCCTGACCTCTGAAATCTCTCCTGGCCTGTACACACTGCGGAAGCTGACCGGACCACTCCGCAGAAAGCATCGCCCGAGCTAGCTCCTCAACGGCGACGTTGGCAACAGGAATGATGCTCACCGCAACTATTCAGAAGACGACAAAGAAGTATCAGGACAGCCATGATGCCAGAGTGAGAGGGAGGGAGAGAGAGAGACAGAGAAAGAGAGAGAGCAACTCGCTTGCACGTTTGAAGTCGCCCCGGCACATGTGCGAAGAAAGACATCCTCGACAAGGACCAAGTCAAGACCCCCGGTGACAGCGCCCCCTGGTGCCCGTCCTTCGTGGCCACACGACACTGGACCTCCACGGAAATTCAGAGTTCTTAGGGGGTATGGCGTGTAGTGAGGACAGGTGGGATGCAATTTCTACAAAGCTAGGCTCCCCAAGACGAATCTTGAGCAGCTGCTACGTATCCGCTGGCTCTCGTGATAAGGATGAAATCGGTGAGCACTGTGCTAGCATGAAGCACCCCTCCTTGGGCGGGCCTCGAACTCCTGCTGCCGACCCGGATAAGGTGACATGGCCTTGTCGAGCGTGTCCTGGCGCGCTAGTTCAGCTGCAGAGCCACAGAAGAGACTTGAGAAAAAAGCACTAACACAACCTGATGAATACCTGCAAGAGGATTCTGAATAGGTCTTGCCTTCGACTTTACATGGTTTCAACTGATGAGGGGCTGAGGTGGGCGGCCGCAACTCAAAGAGGAAAGGACAATACCACAAATTGACGCCCACCTGGCTGATGGAGAAGATCTCTGACTGGTAGCATGCACCTTGACTTGGATATGCGTTAAATTCTTACGCGAACATACTCGGCAAGATCCTTCCTGCAAGGACCTCCTGGCTTTGCACAGGTCCAGTGCAGGATGTAGATGCCGAAGGATTGCCCTTTCTATTACTTTAGGCGCCCTTGCTCCTCCCCGAAACTACAGGCCCCGAGAAAGTAGATGAGAATTGGGAAGTTTCTCAAACACCAGTTGAGGCCCTGACCGCGAAAGCGAAGCGGTGCCACAGCGCAGTGGCCAAATGCCTGCACCAGTTCAAAGGCGAGTTCCCCGCAAAAGGACATCCATTTGATTCTCTGAGGTACAAGGAGAGCCCCAACCTGGGTGGGGGATCTTGGTCGTCAAAAGCTGGTACAATAAACGGCGCGGAAGCTTTTGCCACCGCATCTGAATAGTTCGAGCATCTTACAGTATACCGGCAAAACATGGACACCTTGGTCTCAAACTGTCTGACTTGAGCAGAACAAAAGGACGCATGTCACATTGGCGAAGGCAGTATGAAAAGGTCACTTAGATGTCGACCCAAGGGCAAACCATCTCTTAGTCTTCAACTCAACACAAAGCCGGCTTTCCTCAGCCTAATCATCCAACGCCCTCATTCAGCGGCCTCCAGCTCTCCATAGATTCCACAGAGGATTTGGATGATGTCCTGCCATCCAAAGCAGGATTGACCTGAGAACCTCCTTCGTGACAAGGCCTCACCAGACTGCGCTTCAGCGGACACAAGTAAACAAGTAGCCTGGCTTGGGGATGGAAACCTTTGAATAGTAGCCCTAAGCAAAAGCCATCAGGCGCCAGTGGTGTGCATCATGAAACGATGGTCCCTAAGACAAGTCCCCTGAATCTCAGAGTTTGCAGAGCTCGTCCTCGCAGTTGGGCCCGGAAGCTGAGAGGCCCACGGACTGGCAGGGCAGGAGGCGGGTGCGAAGACGTTTCATGCGCTCCAGGAGTGCTGTCACCAACATCGGAGCTTGTTGGGCTTACAGGCTTCTGAATGCTGAAAGAAAATGTCCACCTTGCTAGCGATGGCATACGATCTGGCATTGTATGCTCAGAGTCAAGCAACCGCCTCCGTCAGGAAGGACCTCGCCCTCTGGATCAACCCCCTGGCCATCGGGGCAGCTGAAGGTTCACGCACACAAATACAGCGCATGTACACGTTGCCTGGGATTAGTGTGGTAGCCGCGATGCTCTTCCTTCCAAGAGAAAAGTGATGCCTCGTAGGAGTGGGATGCCGCCGCCGCGATCGTTCGACTCGATGGGCCTCAGGCTGGGCTTCGGCCAGCTCACTAAACACACCCTAGCGATGCTTGGCTTCCTGGACACTCAAGCTGAGAGGAATCCCCACCTTCTGATCTGATGTAGGTCTGCCCGCCTCTTCCCCGTCTGCAGTGGTATCTTGCAAGCTGCTCGCGGACGGCTCGTCGAAGTTCAGATCCTGGCACAGCTGTGCACGAGTAAGTATCTGACTGGGTTGAGTTGGGGGTACCTCCTTGCACGATTTCACCCCTACGCCTTCGCATTTATCGCGAGCTGCTGAACAAAGTGCTCCCACCTCGCGGGCCGCACCGCCGGCAGTCCTCAAAAGGGGTGCCAGCAAACTCAGCGCTCGTTTTGAGATGCATATCCCTGCGGCAGCCCTGCCTCCTGGGATCACAGCTGGCCAAGCAAAGCTTCAGGAAAGCCTGCGCAAGAATCGGGATTTGAGCTCATGCAGAAAAGAAGACCGGAAGGTCCAGAACAGGTGCCTCAAAATTAGATGTCACTGCCTGGCAGGTCTTCATTTTCATGATCCTGGAGGGACCCCTTGGTTTGTCAATGGCAGAGATCCCTCCTGCAAGAGACCAAGTGAACACCTTGAGAATGACAAGGCTGCCAACAATGAGCGTAAGGCACAAAACCTTTCCCTTGCGACCTCCAGCTGCTCCGGGTTCTCATTGTGTCGCTCCTGCAGCGCTTCTGTTCAAGTTTTGGGAAGCCCAGATGGGCGAAGATTCTGGGGGTGGGATGGCTAAACCTGGTTTGTATGCAGTTCTCGACAGCAACCTTGAGAGAATAGAGGGATACCAAGGATCTTCATGGATGTCCACTGAGGATTTCTTGAAAGAGTAGGTATCATGGGCTTCTGGGAGTCAAGCCACAAGACTCAATTGGTGTGTGCCAAAACAATAATTCACAGGGGGATATAGGGGCGGTGGAACTAGAAATGAGAGTTTCCGGCGCACGCATACTGCAACACTGCAAAACTACAATGCATGGCGACTGATTACTAGCAATGACTATGCATTGTATGACTGTTTTCTAACCACCATGGCCGGGGTCTATTCTAAGCATCTTTGTGTAGGGGAAGACCATGAAACTCGATGATGTACCTGCAACACACACAGGGTGCCTCAACCAAAACAGCCTCGACCCGGCCAGTGGCCACAACGTACAGCTCCGTGGTCAGCTCGCCCGTCTGCACAGGCAACAAGGAGGGAACAATGGGACTATGGACAGCGTATTGCGTTTCAACATACCTGTACGCACAAGGACTGCCATTGGGAGATTTTCGTGACTTCCAATATCGATGCTTTGCTCGCAGTAATGAGAAACGTGAGAGAACAGATCAGAGTGGGTCAATGCACGCATGGTAGTGGACTCCTACCGCCATTGCATGAGCTTGGCAGGCACAGGATGCTTCCTTCCCTGTAGCAACCGCGGCGTTGTGCCTCCAAGATGCACATGTGGTAGGGCACCTGGCACAGAAAAGGTCCGAGTTACCTACCATGGTTCAGGAAGCCTTCAAGGGGCACTGTTGAAGGATAGCGTTGAGTTGGAATCAAGACATGCATTGGATGACTATGAAAATTTGTGTGGGGACTGCTACACGCAATCTTTCTTCATTCTCAACTCCTTCACAACCAGGGACGAGGTTGGACACCATAAACACTCGACCTTGGTCTAGAAATTCAAATCCCCTGAACTCAATCTGCACGCTCCTCTATCTGCTTTGAGTCCAAATGACCCACCGAGCCTGCATGGGCGTCACCTGCACCGCCAGCTCTGCCACCAGCCCCTTTTCTGGGGTCTCCAAGCAGGCCTGCAGAGGAGGTGCAAACTTTGGCCTAGGGCTGCCTTTGGGCAGTTTGGGATTTGAGGGGTTAAGGACTGTCAACGTGTGTGAGCACGGCTCGCATGTCTTTTTCTCGATGCGGTCGAGGTTCTCACTGCACATCAGGAGAAATTGCAGGACGGAACAAAAACTACTAAGGCCCCCATGAGTCTCAGGACAAATCGCTGCAAGGCGATATGCGTCCAGCTCGTTCAGCTGGCTCTTCACGATACTTCTGTGACTCAAGGAGGCACAGGCATCAGACAACTCCGCCATCCAAGTCTCTTGTCTAGTCTTCTCTGGCTGGTTGTCTGATCTGGTGCCATCCCCGAGGTGGGAGCAACTGCCTCTGCGTGTCCTCCATGAACCCATTTAGAGGTTACGGTTGCGTCCATCCAGAAGATTGCACCGGCTGTGCAATGAGTGAAACCGACGAACTTCACCTCACGCCATCGTCAGCCCATATCAGCCCTTCAGTTCTTGGGAGGGTTCAGCTTGCCGCTGTCCAGCCTGGGTTCCATCATGCAAGGCAGTCTTTCGCTGGCAACTGACACTCTCAAGCTGGCATTGAACCCGAACTCTCACAGCTCTGAGCCAGCGTGCTCCTTCTGCATCTGCTCCTCAGCATGAAGCAACCGTGCTGCCGGAATTTCAGCCATGCTTGCTGCTTGCCTGCACGCTTAAAGAGGGCAGTCTGGGAACGTCCATCCTCTAGGCTAAGACCATATCGCCTTCCAGTAGATCAAGATTTAAAAGCATTTGCAATTCTGGGCCGTCCTTGGTGAGGAGGCCGGGCAGCTGCAAGTCTTTCTGCGAAGGTCAGGGAACATTGGATGCGGGACCACTAGCAAAGCCAAGCCCTCATGGCCTTGTCCTTAATCAAAGGCTTGCCGTAGTCGGCCTCAATCCAGGTCTTGCCACCTGCGCAGGTTTGGCGACGGTGGCGTTTGCCAACAACGTTGCTGGCTGGAGAAGCTGGGGCAGGCACGCTCCTCATTCAGAGGGTCGTAGCCAGACCATGCCTAGGATCCAAGACTCCATGCCGCGTGTTTCCGGCACGTTGGACCCCAAAGCAAGAACCGCCAAAATTACACCCGACAGTTCTGCAGCTTAGAGGCTGCCAATCCACGGAAGAGCCCGGTCTGGCCCTTGGCACCAGACTGATCCACGTACTTGGGGAACCAGCCTCACACCAGGGTGACCAGTTCCAAACCGGAAGGGAATCTCCTTCTTGGGCTGATAAAGAAACCCTATTTGATCTATATACCTTGGGGTCCCTGATTTTTGACAACTTCCACTTCGGTTTAGGGTTCAGGGCATAGCCGCCGGCGCTGTTGGAAAGCAACTGAAGGCGGCACGCTTGTGCCCGTAGCGCTTCAGCCAGTACCTCAGCAGCTTGACACGCATACATGGATCAGTCCTCAACTAGAATCATTCCATACTCCACAGGGTTAGGGCCGCCAAAACACAAGAGTACCTCAATGTCCTGGACAAACTGAAATGTAGGGCACCGTACTACGTGCATGTACAGACGGGCCATGATCCCACATCGAACGCTGGCTTGTATGCTCCACCTGGCTGCCTACTTCTCGAAGGAAAGCAGTTCCCCCCCTTTTCTCGACCATTGAGCGTGCTTTCTCTCTTAGAACCCCAGGAACCTGTTTGATATCCAGGTATATGGCCAGGGAACTCATTCTCTGCGATCTTCTTCGGGTCGTCGAGGCCAGCCTGGGCAATCTCCTTCTTCAGCTTCCCTCAGCTCGGCAAAGGGAGTGTGGACATGGCAAAGAGATAGCACTGATACAAGTAGATTAGAGGCGGCAGCAGCAATGTCAAATCTGTAGCCAGAAGAAGGTGTAGCTGAAGCGGAAGCAGTAGCAGCAGCAGCAGCAGCGGCAGAAGTAGAAGTAGTAGCAATGTAGTAGAAGTAAGAGAAGTAATAGTAGAAGAAGAAGTAGTAATAGTAGTAGTAGCAGCAGCTGTTGTAGTTGGCAGCGAAAGCAGCAGGTGGTTGGTTGCCTACTTTGCCCAAGGTGAAATGCTTCAAATCACCTGTGGCCCTGCGCAGGGCCCCGCAAGCCCTGGCATGTTTTGTAATGACACGTGTGTTTCTGTCACACACGCCCCGCACCCCATACTCTCTCGTGATCGTTCTCCTAGCTAAGCCAAAGACAAAAAAGTAGGCAGTCGGTCAACAAGCACAAACACAACCAAAAGCAATTTTGGGAATGGCCCCTTCAAATCACGGTCGCCAACTTCACGACTTTCATGACGTACTCTTGGCCCTGTAACGACCAGAAAGGGTACCCAAAGGCCATCGACAATTTTGCAACATTTTGGCTGCTTTGCAAGTAATAACAGTTCTCTTGCCAGGTGGCGGAGCTGGTCGTTGTTGCCGCTGCCGCCGAGCATCTCACCGATCTTCCACTTGAAAGGGCCGATCCTTGGAAACCAACCCATCGACTTAGTAGTTTCCATGTTCTTTCCCATTATCCCTATGTAACCCCAATGTATTACGGTAACCCTAAGAACCCTCCCCCCTTATGGACGTAAGGCTTTCCAGGAAGATTCCAACAGTGCTTGAACAATTCCATTCCTTGGGGATTGCAGCTTCATCCAGAAAGCGTGCGAGCTATCCACCCGGAGTCTCACAATGAACATACATTTTTTGATTGAGTGCCAAACCAGTTTGTCTTGAGCTCCATATGCGTTTCCACAAGAAAAAATCGACAGCAGTAAGCCTAAACCATCAACAACAAATACCTACTCTGAAGCTCTCCCTTCTGCTTGCGCAAAGACATATTCTATCCTCATACTGCTGCCTTCCTACGAAACATATGCAGATGCCTTCTGATCCTGATCACTGCATGCGGGATGCTGGAGCATCGGAGGGCAGTCGATGCCCTTGCGCATCTCAGTTGGTGCAGCACGGTCATCGGCAGTTGATCATGCATAGCTGCACCGGGCTTTTGCGGAACTGTTTACCAGGATCATTGCTAGCATGACTCGGCGTATGCCTGTTTGGCAAGACCACCCCAACTACATGGCAAGAGACCACTTCATGCAGATAGCGCAATGCCTATCTGCATCTGCCCGTCCCTTCGTCCCTTGAGGATTTTCGTCATTTTGAATGAGCCCATAAGCCAGGCACTTCCAAAACCCAAGAAACCCTAAGATTCCTGCATCACTGCTCCCATGAGTGGGACAGCACGCATTAAAGAAGACATGCCTTACGTTTCCCTGAAAGCATCAAGCAACGTAGCCTTCCTCCAGCCATGATAGCAATATGTCTCAGCACCACAGAGAAGCAAAGCATAGCAAAGCAGAGTTCTAAGTTCTAAGCCTCGAAAGTGGAAGCAGAATTCGTACAGACTACATGGAAGAGGCATCTTCAGTTTATGGTCAAAAGGATTTCGCTGCGCGAGATTGCGTCAAGCGAAGAGATGAGTAGTCGCAGCGTTGTTGCAGTAGCAGTAGCAGCACTTGCCAAACAGATGGGGAACCCAAAGACCCCATAATTCTTCTCTTACTCACATGCAAACTGAATTTGAACTAGGGCAGTGGCTTCCTCGGGAGATGCACGCATCCTGTATCGCAAGCCCTGTGCCCACCTCTGCAGAGAAGAGGCTTTCGGGGTTTGGTGGAGGGGCGTGGGTTGAGGAGCTTTCGTAGGATTTAAGAGTTAGGCTTCAGAGCTGAGGATGGTCGGCTTGCATCCACGAGCTCTTTTGCAGTGCTGTGGCGTCAAGGCAGGATGGTGATCTAATAATCTAATATTATCATACTTACCTGATTGTAAAACAGCTCGCGTCAGTCTCCAACCCTAAACCAACTCCTCAGCCCTGAAACCCCAATCCCCCAGCCCAATGCAACTGAAGTGCTGCGACTTCTCGAAGCCCTTCTCCCCGACCCAGTAGCCCTCGGAGGTCTGAAGCGAGCGATCACCTGGGATGATTGTCTATTCGGCGTTCAAGGTTTGAAGCTTCCTGAAGCTTGCTCTGACTGCTCTCCTAGGGGCTATAGCAAGATTACTTTGAGAACTCGTACCTCATGATGCTTTCAAGGATTCGAGATAGACTTTGGGGGGAAGGTCCGAGGGCTGGGAGGTTTGATTGTGTTGAATGATTCGAGGCTACAAGTATCTCCCCGCGCTTGAGATTTCCTGTAGTGCATAAAGGCTGTTGGTGGCTTCCGCTTCGGCTGGAGGCCTTTCTTGTAAGGGCACCTTCTTGCCAAAAGCACCTTCATACTCCAGAGAGGGCTTAATGCTGGTGCTCTTTTGTTGTGGAGGTTCCACTGTTAGTTTCATGATGCATGGTTTCAGGATTAGGAGACCAAACCCCGCAACGCACAGAGCTCTGAAACCGTTCAGAACCCAAACACCTAGTCTGAGATCTTTGAGGTGGGCACCGGCTGATGTTCGGGATTGCCGCCTATACATGAGTGGAACGAAGCCTGATTGCTCTTGTCAAACGCAGTAACGCAGTCTATCCCTGAAACTCCAAGAGCTGAGTCAGCTAGGCATTTCGTAGAACTGGAGTCCTCCTTCGAAGGATGTTGATATTCCGCAGTATAAGGGCACAAAACAAAAGGATGCGTAATCTCAGCAGACTCCCCTACATGATCCCCACAACATTCCTATGAAAAGAGTGGCCGAGAGGCCATCACTCGCCTCCAACATCTTGTCCAGTCGGTAGCCATTCATTGCCGTGCGCGAAGGCGTCCTCTGAAGTCCGATTGACACAGGGCCCTGGCACCCTGGCTACCATAGAGGTGATCATGATAGTGCTGTAACTGGATATGCTTCTCTGCAGTCACATCACATGAGGGCCGCAGTGGCGACACTGCGCGTTGGAATGGTGTCGCTCCTGCTTGTGGCAGGCCCCACAAAGGCCACAAGCCCAGCACAGGCGGCGCAAAGCGCCGCAAGCCTTGAAATTACGGGATTATAGGCTGATAAACCCCATTTCCAGAGTAGCATTGCATCAGTTTCTGACTTCCACAACATCTGGAAACGCAACATTAGGGATTTTCTGCGCGTGACACTCATGGATGCTACTCTGGCGTAATCAGCTGATCCCGTATTGCGACTTGAATGCTGAGCCAGTCACTTCTACCACATTGGCAATGCTGACGAGGATGACGGGTTGTTCCGAGTCACTACTACAAGTTAACTACTGCATCGTGGGCTTGGTGTCATCAGGAGCATTTTGACAGTCGAGGCACGGCGCAAGAATGGACCTGCGTGCCATGGCAGCGGAATGTAGGCAGCGGCGGGGTGAGGTGATCAGGAGCCAATGGCTGCCATGCGCAAGAAATTTAGACAGCAAAAACTGCAACGGAGCCAATGGCATCATGCGATAACACACTGCCCAGAACAGAATAACCCATTACATGATCTGACACCAACAGAAGCAACGTAAAGAGTCCAGGAACAAAGGCCTGGATTGCTTGGAAGTACACCTTCTGCGAAGCTTCAACCTGGGTCACTGCTATGGGCGGATGCAGGAGCCAACATCTGGAAACGGGGGTCTCTGACGCCACGCGCAACAACTTGTAGTGCTGCAAGGACACCAACAGTTTTGAGCCACCCTAAACCCTGAACCCTAAGCCCTGAACCCTAAATAGTAGTTTCCATTTTTCCATTATCCCCTATATAACTCCTTCATATTACCCCTATATAACTTATTCCGGGACAGCCCGCTCAGACCAGGCTCCCAGCCAGCTGGCTACGGAGATGCGTCGGCAGGGATAGTAGCATGGTGTGCTCGTCCTGGTGTTTGTGGGCTACTTAGGGCATCAAACATTGAGTGACAAACGTTGCCCAATCCCTACAAAACCTTCAGCCCTAACCCACACTGTTTGGTTGATTCAGCTCGTCATGTTGAACCCACTCCTCCACCATGAAATTAGATGCCAGAATATTCCATGAAATTTCCCACATAATCCCTATCATATTGCTTCATCCCACCATATGTACCACCTCTACCTCCCGATGAAGCCCCCATGTCATCCGAAAAAGCTCCAAACAAGCCCACAGGATCATCCCAGAAGGCGGGGAGGGGGGGGCTCAGGACGATCCGGTTGAATGACAGGGGGGTTTCCCAAAATTAAGGCTTTAGGGTTTAAGGATCCCTTTTGGGGGATTCCTATGATAAGCATTGCATTAAGGATTCGATCAGCGTAATCTCAGGAAACTCAAATAGTTTCTCTGCGATTGCCCACATGAATCTCTTGCAGGGAAACCATGTTTCAATATTATGGGGGCCAGCGGGAGGTCATACTACCCCAAACTCGAAACCTTGAAGGCCCAAAACCCTAAAACCCAAAGTCCAAACCCTAAATATTGCGATCAATCGCCAGGGCCCCAAGGCCTTGAAGGCCGACCTCTGTGCCGTGACATAGCAGAAGTGTGACCACACCTGACGCTCATCCAAGTAGAGGTTTAAAATTTGGGTATTACAGTTGGGGGGTTTCAGGGCTGCCCGTGGATCCCTGGGAGTATACAAGCCTTTGGGATGCAGGGCTTTCGAATTGGGAGGCGGGCCTTTGCATGGATTCTTACAGTTGTGATTCCTCCTTTAGCGTTATGACAAATGATTCTAGGAAGTAGGCAGCATGCTCATGGACCATTTACCTCTGGCCGTGCAGCAAGGATGAACTTCCCTGCAGTGACTCTCCAGTGCAATGCCACAAAGTCAATTGCCCAAACACGAGAAAAAGTTGAACCGAATTCTGGCAGCCCTGTTGAGCCTCAAACTTGGGTGATGATCCTCTAAGACGAAGCAATGCAAGCGACGTCACACGAATCAGTCGGGGAAAGAAGACTGAC
>CAJNIZ010044871.1:89368-150163 GCA_905231905.1 Symbiodinium pilosum
GGTGATCATCCTCTGTGACGTACAAGCAATGCTCTTTGCAAGAAAGAAGTCGTGTCAAGATGTACCAAGCAATGCAACCAATGTCGCACCAACCAGTCGGGGAAAGAAGACTGACAAACTTTTCATCACATGCTGTCAGCCCTGTTAAGCTTGATATTATAAGCTTGATATTCGGGTGATCATCCTCTGTGACGTACGCACAACGCTCTTTGCAAGAACGTTCCCGGAATTACCACCATGCCCTATAGCATTGCAGGGAGGGGACTATGGTTCTCAGCCTCCGTTAGGTGCCGAGGACTGCGACAACATCATCCTTCAAAGCTCTGCATAGAGGACTCGATCGCAATCCGACCTTTTCGCGAAGCCGCCCCCCAAACGCTGATCCAAAATGCAAATAAACCGGAAAGCCACGGCCTACACCTCCACCTCAAAGATTGGACCTTGAACCCACTCTGCCTGCGCCTTCAGCACTGGCGGCAAGCTCCGATTTCGGAGCCAGTTCTGCAGTGTAGGCTGGATGTTAGGGCAATCTTAAGATTTAGGGTTCTGGCGAGTTAGCTGGATTGCAGGCTTTCTGAAGAAGGCGGATAGGATTTGGGGTATCACTCGCTGCCTGCGCAAACAGAACTGTGGAGTCAGTTGTTCCTCCATTTTATTGGCTGTATGTTTGGCGCAGCCAGTATGGATTTGTTTTGAAATTTTGCCCAAGCTAAGGGAACTCCGCTTGCAGGTAAATTCAACATGGCTCCGGAACCTGCAGTGTAATGCAACCCCTGTGTGGCTGTTTCCTGCCTTGATTTCGGACATTCGCTTCTTGTGCTCCAGCTCCCGCGGATGCGTGAACTCCATCACGGCGGTGATGCAGGAAAGCAAGAAACCTCGACAATAAGCAACCAGAAATGCTGGTCTGTCGCGGGGAGCAGGGGCCATGTGCTGTCAGCTTTGAGATTCTTGAGTCGTAGGATCAAGTCCAACTACTACTGCCGTGCAGACAAGCGTTGCTCCAGGATAGACCCCAAACCAACAGCTATCGAACTGAGGCTATAACTAGGTAAGCCCTATCATACTCCCGTCATGGCGCCCAGAACAACCCCCACAACTCTTGTTAGCAACCGCTCGCAGGGTGTAAGATGCTGGGCCCACCGCCGAAGAGCACTGCACCGGTGATCTGGGAAATGATGCACCTTCAAAGCCAAGCTTGGGAAAACGGAACCCCTTCAGAGGTTGCTGTTAATCTGTTGAATCCTGTTGACCCACGGTTTGGGCTCAAGGGCTCGGCAGCGCCGACAAGATTCCTTCCCTGAAGGCGCCAAAATCAAAACCATCCATTCCGGGGGTTACCACTTCGAGTACAGGACTCAAAGGTGGCAGCTGAAACACCTATGTCTTCAAGCATGATCCATGATCCAACAAGCTTTGATCAGGAGTGCGTGAGAAACAGATAGAGACAGAGAAAGACAGAGAGAGAGAGAGGGGGGGCAAAGGGCGAGAGGGAGGAAAGAAATTAACCTAGTAACATTATATTCCTTATGTAAAATACTATAACCCAAAAGGAATGGAGAATCTTACTCTATAATGGGTACCATAGTATCCCCAAATAAGAGGGAGGAAGGCAGGGACCTAAACTGGGAATTCGAGCCAATGCAGCTACGGATGCAGTCAACCGTTGGAAGAACTTCTGAGAGCATCCCCGAATGATCAGCACAGAAAACTAGTGTGGACTGGATCCCCATTACCTAAGGTTAGGAGTATGGGTATGGGCCCCTAATTATTGGCCCTTAGGCCTTTTACTGGGATTCTAGGGACCCTTAAAGGTACATATAGGGTATTTAGTAAGTACAGAAAGATCCCAAGGTTAAGGGCCCATACTAGGGGCCCATGGTTTCAATCTTATACACTAGGACCCCCACACCATCTTAAGCCCACTGGTCCAATGCAACCAAAGCACACGATCCGCTCAAACGAGTTGGCCGGAAAGATGTCGCCGTAGCCCACAGCCTCAAACATGCTGAGCTGCCGGCGGGCAGGAGTTTTGGCTTTCAGGCAAGACATGGCGCCTGCTGCTCCAAGGAGATCTGACATATGATATCAAATCATCACATAGCTACTCACTCAATTCCGGCAGATGTTTTTCGCTAAAAAGTCTGAGCACAGGCTATGGTGTTGCCCTTGTGAAGCCACCGGAACCCTGCAAGAACCGCCCAAGATAAATCCTCGATGCCCTGAGCTCCACGCCATGAGAGTGGCTGTGATGAAGTGGAAAGTGCTCAAGTACCGGCCCCTGGGAAAACCAAGGGTTCAAAACAACAATACGCCCGGACATGCTATGAAAGCATGAAGAACTCAACGCATATGCATGCATAGATGAGGCGCAAAAACGGTCGGGCGCCCTGCATAGCCCAAACAACTTATGATTTCCTAGAAAGGGATCCTCAGGCATGTTTAAACACATGTTAAGCAGAATCAGAAACGCTTCTTTTGCTCGGGTGCGAGCTGTGCGAGCCGTGTGGTGACCCTGACTCCCACACTCAATTGACCGTGAAAGCCAGAATGTGGGACTCTCGATCCTGCAATTGCTAGTCGTTTTCCTTGTTCAGGCAGTCGCAAACAGAGCCCTCAATTCTGGCAGAAACCCAAGTCAACCGAAAATCGTGTCTTTGCAGCAGGGCTCGATCCCTGCGGATACACACCCCTCAAAACTATCTAAGCCAGCACTTTGCTGGATTCATGCCCAGGCCTGGCAAGGCTCAGGCTTTGGGGCCGCCTTTGGCGGTGCCTGCTTCCTACAAAGCCGGCGCCTTTGGCCGGAGTGGTGGAGCAGGTCCAAAGCAAATTCCAGGCGCTCCTTCAGCGCCTCTTTCTCCTCTGTGCCGTCTGGCAGGTCTGCACACTGGATCACACGATAGATGTGCCAGTCCATATGGTTCAGACGCGCACCAGCGGCGCAAAGCAATTTCAGCCACTCTGCCAGGGTCTCTGTACTTACCACAAGCAAAGCGAGGAACACAGGTGACATCTCGCCCCAGTTCGTGTTCGGGGTGTGTGAGCGCAGGAACACAGTGTCGCCATTGCAGCGAGTCTCCAGGGCCGCGCGGAGCAGCATCTTCGCCAAGGCCATGTCTTGCGCGAGAATGGCAACATGGAGAGGCCGAGGGCAAAAGACTCCGCCAGGTGGCGAGTAGACATGGTTGGGGAAGACCAGCGCAGAAACCTCAGGGAAGGACAGCAACACATTGCGGCATAGTGCAGAACTATGAATGCGAGGCCTTCGGAAATTGGCGACAGCATCGCTGCAGTGCAAGGTAATGTGCCGGATCATCACCCAGATGGACGAAGGTGTTTTCGAAGAACCAATTCCTGGTCACTGGGAGGTTTGATGCTGGGCATTGTTTCTGTCCCCACTGAATCTGCAGGCTTATCAAAGCCTGCTGACTTTTGGATGTTGAGACAAAAGCTGGGCTGGGACCCTGCCACCAGGCATCAGCCGAAGGCGGTGTTCGCTTTCACTCTCATACCCCTTCCTGCGCATGGACAGAAATGCATCGTCCACGGCATACACCTGCACAGGCAAAAGCTCAAGATGCCGCGGACATGGCTAAACAAGTACAACTCTGGCCACTGGGCCTCCACTTTGGAGAAAGTCGCATCCGCGAAGTCCATAGCATGCGCAAAGTCCTGAATGCTAGAAAGGGTCAATCCTCACACCTCAAAAGAAAACCAGCCAAAAGAAACCGGCCCAAACTCGGCCATTTGCCTCCACTAGCATGGCGTCCTTATGCTGAGGTCCCTATCATAGTAAGCATCCCCACATTAGGTTAACTATTTTTCTGGCTAATTCCCAAGAGACTCCTACCCTTACCCTCCAAGGCTGAACCCTAAGCCAAGCCGCATCTTCATCGTCGAGGTCGGGGCGCTCGAGATCTTCTGTGTAGCCTTGACGCGCATCTTCCTCCCAGCGAAACCTGGAAGCCACTTGTCCCGACTACTGAGAGCAGATTTTGTGGGGGCATACACATTGGGGGCTAGCGTTGATGATTCTCCTTTGAGAATATCTCTAACGTAGATGAAGTTCGAAAGCCCACCGTTTTGAGCTCCTTTTAAGTTTAAGGACGCACTGTAGTTACCAGCCGCCCACCATTGTGAAGAGACACTTGCCTGGGCTTAAGCGAAGTTTGAAAAAGGAATGTCTGTGCAGCCACTGGAAGCGTAACGAGCAGTTGGTAAAAGAATCCATGCTGAAGGTTCTCTGACAAAATCTTTGGGATGCTTCCATGCGGGGAAAGATAAAGATTATGTCAGACTGAGCAGCTGCTGCACCGCAGCATGTGAGCGGGGGACGAAGTGATGAATTGCAAAGGCCTCAGGGAAGGCACTCAGCGAGGCACCTTTTCACGTCCCTGTCAAATGCCAGGCCCGGCCCTGCCAGGCTTCCCTTCCCATCCTGTGCATGGGCACGGCTGCTACGGCGAAGTGGCGTCAGCGCAACGGCGCCAATGAAGGCTGCCACGGCCGGTAGAGTCAAGGTGGGAAGCCTCGTTGGTTCACAGGGACAGCCATTGCTCTCAAGATTTACGTGCGAGACGTTCTGCCCAGCCGCCGCGAGAAGAAGGCATCTTTGCGTTGCAGCTGCTCTAACTCGGCAGCATCGAGGCTCACGCACTGCTCGGCAGGTGATGGGCCACGGTACTCAACCTCAGCTCCGGCCCTCAGCCCTGTGCTAAAATAACTTACACACAAGGCGCCATGTGCATCCAACTGACTGGAGGCAGCGTGGCTATTTGCGCCAGGCGGGCCTCAATGAGTGCCTTCTGCTCCCAGAATTCCGAAGCGATGGCCGCCTGGTGCTTGCATGGAATCTGAGTGGCAGCGGCACTCGTGTCTGCAAGATGCAGGGTCCCTGTCTCCATGAACGCAATCTGCAAAACCGCTCTCGCACCTGCTCCTCCGTGGCAGTCCCAGCACGGCTGGCCGCAAGCGCTGAGAGAAGGAAGGGGGAAGGCGGAGGCATGGCTGGAAGCTCGGACCCTAAAAAGTTCTGCTGGGTGTACTTTTTCATGATGGAATGCTCTGCGGGCAGTATCTTAGTAGCTGGCCTCCCCTTTTGTGAGAGGCATGACATAGAAGCTGCTCTGCATTGCGTTGTCAAATCTTGGCTGGCCAGACTAGACACCTGCACTGAGGAGAGCAGCTGCGCAGTGCCATGGCAATGACTACTTCTTCTGAAGCGCACGATGCCTTTTACTAAGAAGTGTCAACCAGTGCTGGGGGTTCTTCCTGTCCATTGGCTTCATAACCCGCGATCTTGTCAGTGGATTGATTACGGCTTGGCCAGTCATAGACCTCATCTAGTACTCTAATGGGGAAAACACGGCGAACATTCCTTGGGGGTAGGCGACGGCTGGGAAGTTCCGTGGCCCCAGCGCGAGATCAAACTTGTCCGCCTGGAACATCCGCACCCAGTTCGACCAAAACCTGCAGGGTGGGGGGTTGCTGCTTGGAATGAAGCTGTCCACATATGAAGATTAAACAACATAAGCTATGACGTGGTTTTTAGGTTCCACAGGCTCGTCCGCCTCGCTCCGTCGTCGGGGTCCTTGGGCGGTGGGCAGGGCACGGGCGAGCCGTCCTCGCAGACTGGTGAGGCCACCAGATACCTTGAAAAGAAGAAGGGCTGGCTATGAACATAACTCACGTCGTGCGCTGAGATGTGCTGAGCTATGATTCTGAGATTCCCAAGGGCAAGGCGTCAGGCATGCTAGCCAGTGGACTATGAAAAGGACCTGCAAGCAGCTCAGACTTCTCGGACTGCTCTGAGCAGGTCCTTCAGCAGCCGTGCCTTCACCAGCATCTTCAACATGTCCATCCTTGGCTTCCATACACAAACAACTGCTGCTTTGGCTTTGATCCATGGTCTGTGTGTGCTCGTACAAAACCACTCTGCCAGACTCCCCAAGTGCCAGGCCGAGCTGAAGTCGTCTCGAGTATACTATATGTCTAATATAATATGCTATAGTATACTATATTACGCTAAAATTTTCTAAAGTTTGATTCCTGGGACCTTGTGGGCCAGTAGGGCCCAGGCATTTGCAAACTGAAGTTCAACTTCTCCTCGACCAGGAGAACCCTTGGACCAGGACGGGTTTCAAGAGCCAACATGCACGTTCAGGTCCAACACGCATGGATAAGATTGTGGGTTTGGTCATAGATCTTCTGCTCTGCCATTTTGGTGGAGCTATGTAGCTTCCACCGGCTGCACATAATAAAGCGGAGATCTGCAACCTGCTCACAAAACCCCAGCATTGCTTGAACTGAAGGGAGACTGACCCGAGCCACGAGGCCACGGCAGGCGCTTCAGCTTGAACAGCCTCCCCAGCTTCATCAGCCTCACAAGCCTGGTGCCCAAGAAGTCGGCAAATTTGCTAAATGGCGGCGGAACCGTTGCTGTTGGTTGGCAATACATTGCCGTCTTTACCAGAAGAAGTATGATGAGTTTTAGACACTGACGGTGCTGAACGTCATCAATCCCTCGCACTGAGTAACTCATGTTTGCTGTCAGGACATTGGTCGGTATATCTGGGGACCTTAGGTTTGGCTCAATTCATGGTGGGATTTGGGCATGAAGACCATAGATGTCAAAATACCCAAGATTCATAGGCACGCACCCCAAGTCTAGTTTACACTTCCCAAAGGTAGCAATGGCCATGATAATGCTGAGAATACACCTGTAAGAAGATGACTCACCAAGATGTTTGTTGGAAACGCTCCACCAAGAATCGAGGATTAACTCCCGGAACCATAAACCCTAACTGAAATTCCGACACAGCCCCTAAGAGATCCCAAAACTGCGACGAAGGTAAACGCAAAACCCTCGTTTTCGTGACATAGGACCTGAGATCAGGGGCCTTCAAAGCCGACCTTTAAATCCCAAGCACTGTGAGAAGTCCTTGCGCAAACATGCAAACATGGCTATCCTTGCGGGAGGCTTAGATCACGTTTGTCCAATTCTACAACCATAGCTGGGTCCCGCTGCGGGGCCACAGCACAACCAGCACCCATGCCGTTTGAGGGGTGATCACCGTAGCTGAACAAGAAAAAGTGGAAACGGAAGCTACCAGCATTGAAACATGCGGAGGTTCCATCGACATCTCAAAATGGATCGACAACTCGGCTGGCATGGAGATCTCCAACGTAGTGGCGACTCCATGATGCAATGCACGGAACGATGAGCCCAGCACACTGCGGATGCTGCACCATGCAGTCTTGCTCTTACACTCTGGAATGCAATTTCACGGCAGCGTTATCTGGGGCCGGGGGAGCGCTGCTTTTTCTGGTACAGCGGCGAGGGAATCGCCCTGCTAACATATACCTCCAGACTTGGGGGGTGTGAACAGACGACCACTTCGCTCATACCCCGCCTGCCTCACCCAAGGCGTTCAACTGGGTAGGTTTTCCCTGAGCATGATGATTTGATTTGGTCTATGGCTACAGCCGAGATGGAGTCGTGATTTCGACACGTTCAAGGCTTTGACACATCACCTGGTGCATCCCGGGGAAGAGTGCTGGGCTTGGCCACAGGGGCACGGCGCTGGCAACGTCACAAAGCTGGTGGAGCTGGCATGGGTGGTCTTGCTTGGTCGGAGTCTTGGGGGTTCCCCCTTCTTCGGCTAGCTTCTTCGTTGACTTTGCGGCCACAGTGGTTGTCTCTACAGTAAGTGGCTGGGCATGGCGCCAAGGCCTGCTTCCTTGCTGGGTCGATGCAAGATGATGTGAGCAGCAGGTAGACCTTCTTAGGTCCATTCTCGGAATTGGACATGAAATTGCGAGCTGTTAGGCATTGCTTGGTTGGGCTCTAAGCGCCCCATTGGTGGGAAGCTTGCGGATTGAGGCCTCTGCGCCTCTTGCTACATTTTGGTTGTGGTGGCGCAAATGTTCTACTTGTAGTCTTGCATAGTGTGCAGACGACTGGGACCCTGTGCAGTTTTGGTTGGCACGTCCCATGTGCAGCTCATGGAGCTCTACTTGACCAGCATCTACTTCGCGCTTGATCCTAGCGGAGGATGCATCTACGCGCAAGTCAGGTTGGCTCACTTGCAAATCCCTACCCCCCTGCCAACCTCATCTGTCTGTTGTGGATATTCATACACCCCTCTTCCTCTCTGCACATGTACAAACCGTTCCTCTGGCATCCTCTGGCCTCAAGAGCTTCACTGCACGAGCTTGCGTGGCGATGTCTGGCCTGGGATGCAAGTCTCGCGCACATCTTTCAACAATCACGGGACAGAAACACGACCCGTCGCTAAGAGCCTCGACCTGTATGCCATATGCATCAATCTAGGCATATCTAAAAATGTGCAAATCAAAATCCTGTAATGCATGTCTGGGGAGGTCCAGCTGGCCAAGGTCATCGCCACATCTTAAAGATGAAGCTACAAGTGCCTCTCCACGTCACTCATAAACCTCTGTTCACTCACCAACCTCTGTCGATTAAGCAACGTTTCAAACAGGACATATCAGCATCAAACAGGCTGTTTAGGACACACCTAGATCTGCCCATGCTAATCCGCATGCACGAGATCATAGGTCCCGGACTGTATGGCCAGCAAAAAAAGCTCCGCTGGGAAAACGGATGCCACCTTGCTGGAACTTGCTTTGACAAGCTCTTCAAGTTTTTGGGGTTCACTGCTTCAGGGTTCAGAGGACTGCGAGGTCGGCACTGCTCCCCTCCACATCGAAATTTTCCGCGAAAGCCCATGAAGAATGATGACCCCATCAATGATTATCATGAAGCTGAGTTTGTGTTTTCCATGCCTAGATGCCTTCAGCTGAACACCTCATGAGCTTAGATTTAGTTGACATTATCCCGTGCAACCGAGCGGCATCGATGACAAAGAAGCCCCGCAAGTATCGCTTCGCTATCCGTAAGCGATTTGTTACTAACACCTGGCCCACAGGAATGCCAGCAGACCCACGTGACATTTGATGTGCTCCGCATACCCTGTGCTGCGGCATGTGTCATGTCAGCTCTTCAACACCCTGACCCTTGCTGACCTCGCGTTCGTCGAAATACGCTGTAAAAAAAGTCAGCACCTCAGATGAGTTCGTACTAGAAGCTGATGCTGGCTCCCTCTCTCCTGTGTACATTGCAGCAAAAGCTGGAAAAGCTGACAAGCGCGTGTGAGAGTCCTGTGTCTGAGGACACAACTATGTCTATCACAAACAGGCAGTCCACAAAGATGTCCAGGGCCTTGGTGACATCTGAGCACCCTCTGACGGTCGTGCTATGCTCTACAAACCAACACAACACCTGGGGAGCGCTGCCAGCATGGCGCTAGACACCTCCACGCCAAAACATATGCGGAAGGGTTCCACCGAAACCTGGCAGAGGAAAGGGCTTGACGCTGGACCGGTTACAGCTAGGCCAACAATGGCAGTACCAAAGGGCAGTCCGACTAAAAAATGCTGATGGCTGCTGTCTTCAGAATAAGCACCACTCCACTCCAACCACTCCAATTCGTCAAGAACTTGCAGGCAGAACCGAGTACACAATCATTATGGAGATGCCAATGTCCCAGACCGCCTTCTGCAGGGGAACTTCCCGCACTCCGATTTGGGCGTAGCAGGGCTCCCGGCTTTTGCGGGGTGCTGGGGATGGATGATAAAGCCGCGAACACGAAGGCGTCGGGGCCTGGGCCTGAGCATTCATGACGTCAACGGGCGTGGGAACCAATGCTTTCAGTGAATGCTGGAAGATAGACCCACCCTGTAAGTCCACCCCTTCCTACTCGAGTATGTAGGGCTGCCCTATGCCTTGAAAGACATCGAAATAGTTTCGTTCTAGTCTAGAGCTACACAAGCGTTCCCTGGGCCGGTAATTCTGCAAAACCTCCACTTCAGTAGCCTCGAACAAAGCCCGTGAATCCCAAAATGCTGTTTAGCCCTAACTATAAGGACTCACGAGAAAAGAGCCCTGAATGTGTTGTGGACTGGTTAACTCTATACCCTAAACTGGACCCCTATAAGCCCAAGCCCTGAACCCCCAACTGGCAAAATTCTCAGGTGTCAGGCTCCTCCTCGTTATCATCGGTCTCGATGTTGATTGCTCGGCCTGCTGCCCGAAGCCTGAAGGCGTAGGCTTCGGGTCTAAGGCGTGGAACGAGGGTTTCAGGTGTTTTTGACCCAGGGCCGGGGGGGTTTCACGGCCCTCAGTTCTAGGAAGCTGCTTGGATAATCATGGGTAAATGACGGACTTATCCGGAAATGTCTATGGCTATGGCTGAGAAAATATGGAACTCCCCTTGAAACAGTTGCCCCTAAACCGTTGAGGGTGCTACTGTGAGAGTTTCACATGGAAAATGTCCAGAATAAAAGCCCCCAATAGACATGACAAAAATAAAACGTAACATCATAATCAAGACCCCAAACAAGGAACCGCTGGTTCTTGGAAGCCTCCACCTACTGCTACAAGAAATTCGTGATTATTCTTCATCGATCGTTGGTATCAGCCCAGCATAGACCCTTGAGATGAACCCTTTTTTGGTCAGCTCCCCCAAAGAGTTGATGCCTAAACCCACCCGAAACTCTCAGGAACTTTGCCGAAACCCTAGCAGCCCGGCATCAAACGTAGTATAAAGCTAGAAGGGCCACTAGAAGGGCCCTCGGGCAAAGGGCAGACAGAGAGCAAATGCCGAGTGCGTTCTCCAGCACTTTGGAGTACTTCTGTTTGCTGGGTCTTCTGGTTCGCGGAGGCACTTTGAAACTTTTCCTTGAATTGACTAATTGCAACCCTTCCTACTGGCGTTGCTTCTCACAATCTACTTTGTTGAGGTCTGCTGTCCTGATGCTCACGAAATGCGGGTTTCTCAAAACATGGGCTTCCCTATTACAGATTCACATGCATCAGTCTGCCAAACTCCCACATTACGTCACGGCCTTTCCGACGGAGGCTCTTCTGACCGGTTCGCAACACCTTTCGCAACAAGTGTTCGATCTCTACAAGTACAAGCACAATGGAGGCTCCCTATACTGTGGGCCTCCATTTGACCACTGTTGCCGTTTCTAGGATCAGGTGGGTGTCAGAATGTATAGCAAAGGGCTTTAAGGCTTTGGCGGGGTCTCTTCCTAGGAAGGATATGAACGGGATCTCTGGGTCTTTTCGATAGGATCCTCAAACAAGGAATGCCCAAATACGTCTAATCTGTTCTTGGGGTTTCAGCAGCAGACTTCTTGGACAGTCATCAAGCCAACATCATGCTTCAAGGCCTGTCGATGCTGCTGTGCTCCCCGTCGCAACGCCTCTTGGTCTGAAAGACAGGGGCTGAATTTTTGTGTGGTGAAGTACATGCAAAAGCGCATAGAAACAATCATCCCACTTGAATGGCGCGTGGGTTATCACAGGCCTGGACAATTCAGAGCAGGTTCCCATTTTCCCATGTCCGGGCCTCCCAGGTCTTCGGAGGCCTGTCGAAGCAGCAGGCCGAATTCAGCCTGGCAAAAGCAAATCGCCACTTGTCAACGAAAGGGAAACAAGGCTGCTCGCAGCTTTCTGTGAATGCCGCGGGCCTCCAGGAGCCCGAACTCACCAGGCAGTCTACCGCCTTTGTTATTGCTGGGACTGTCAACTATGTAGACGAACAGACTGGTCAAGGTCTCACAACCACTCGCACTGAGGCTGAAGCCGTTGTCATTCTTTGCATTTAAAACACTCCCACGCACTTGACCAGTTTTTCGCTTCTGCTTGCGGCGAACCTGGGCTTGGCAAGTGTACTCAGGGGAGCTGCCATCCAGGACATGGCGTTTCTCGATTTTCAGCAGATCTGTGACACCTTGAAGCCTTGTTTTGCAACAGACCGGTTTGGCTTGCCGGAACTCTTGCTGTGCTCTGGCAGATGCTCGAGAAACTCTGCTTGTCCAAACAGCGCGTGCTGGATGTCACCAGCAGAAAAGGCGCCCCGGAGCATCGGGTAAGGCCTCCCCTGCAATGGTTGGACGTCTGCTACGCCTCTCACGGTCATATCCCCCAGCAGGCACGTTAGCCCAGTGGTCCTGCTGTCATGTGTCCTGCACCTGGACACGTTGGCCTCAAGGGTATGTTCCGGTGACACAGGACGTCAGGACTCCTAACCTTCCTGTTGCGACAGACGCCAACCAGCCCTCACACCCGGCCAACAGTGCGTGGGAATTGCAAAATCGGTGCAGCAATTCCCTGTGGGTAGGGCCATGTTCTGCTTACTGCATACGTCATAGGTCTAACAGCTCTGCACCCTCAGGACATTCCATATCGTGTGGCACTTCCTTCTTAGACTATACAACCCTTCGAGCTGAAAATTAGTTGCTTCCAGTTCGTTCGTGTAATGCAGCTGTGGAGCAACCCATCCAGATCCAACCTAGACCTCTACTGGTTGTCGAAGGTTGAAGCATGCTGCAAGTACGAGGGTTCACTCAAGCATGTCCGCAACAGCGACCAGATTTCTATGTGGATTAGGGTGACCGGAAAACAATGACGGTGACCTCTGAGCTAAGGATGCGGAACTCCCGCTTCCGACCTGAGAGACTTGGATCATCATCGTGAGCCAAGTGAGCCTTCACAGGCTTGACTGCAAGGTTGCTGAAAAATGCAGCGCGAGGAACGCCAAGCGCAGTCGCGCGCATGGACGCCTAGGCAGGACGACCTCCGAGATCCTGCGAGACATCCGCTTGGGCTTACCACACAGTTAGCAGGTCCTGTTTGTTGTGTTTTGGGGGGCATATGGGGGGACCCTTTTTGCAAGAAGCACCCGCATGCCCCAGCATGTATGGGAACTTCGTCCAATGGCTGCTGCAGCTGGTGGTAAGCTTTGTGCAGTAGAATAACCAAAGGCTGCAACGAATAGACTCTGGTCCTAGGCGGCACGCTAGTACAGGCAACGAATACGAAGGGATGAGAATCATCGTGATGCCTTTTTAGGCTCCGGGCTACATTGAACAGTGGTCATACGAACCATGAATGCACTGCGTTCAGTGCACAACCCATGCCGTACGTATTACTGCTATTTCTGCACTCAACCTTGCACCAGTTGAATCCGTGGAGACTGCCCAAAAAGGATTCGGAAGTCATCCCAAGAACAAAACTTCACATAAACTCTTCAGGACCCTCTTCGTTCCCGACACACCCCTTGCCTTGTTGGGGCCCCTCTTGGGCCCTCGTCTCGTGGCCTGTCATCAATATCCCTGCCCTCACATCCGAGGATCAGTCCGCGCAACACTTTTTGGGGCTCCTTCTGTTGGGAATCATGGTCAAAATTTGCGCTTTATGGTTGGTAAACACTTGAGGAAAGATCAAAATAGCCCGCCTCCCGCCCCCCTCTGCCACGTCAGCGCATCCGCGCCTCAGCAAGGACAAGTGCAGAATCAAGTCACCTGTAGCTATTTGGTCATTCGGAGATCATGGGGGTCGTCGATACTGGTTTGATAGGAAGCGTGTTGACAAGCTACATGCTTTTTTCTAGGGCACCAGCCGACGAGGAGGGGCAGCAGCGAGACTTTGCCCGGCCAATGGGAGACGAGGAAATGGCGGGTGGCGAAGCGGTCGAAGGGGGCTGTGATTCTACAAGAAAGCTGTTTTACATGCTCTTGGGGTCCAAAATGCTCCACAAATAATGCAAAGTTGCTCATGGTATGTGGCTTTGGCTGAGGGTCGGGGTCCAAGGGTATGGGAGTTGAGGCTGAGTGGGACAAGTTTTCCACTGAACTGTTCCGGTCCATGGCCGGCTTATGGGCTGGCTGGGGGGCGCGGAAACCCTCTGGCTGCCCCTGTCTTCTCTCATGTTCCTGTGCAGAGCCAGATAGGGCAAGGGCGGAGCATGAGATCACAACAACACCTCATCTTCCTTTCCACATAAGCCACGCCCCAAAGAGGCAGACCCCGGCTACGGAGGCGAGGCACCCTTCCTGCAAAGAGTCCAGCTAAAGAACCAGTCGTAGCCCACGCTGAGGAAAGACACGCCTCGGCTCCACTGATCGCAGGTGTGTAGGAATCCATGTCAACTGCCTTACTGGTACTCAGAGAGACCCTGCATCACACTCAAATTAGAATACATGTTCTCGCGTACAACATATTAGGGCTGCAGACCGCAGTTCACGCACATCCACAGACCATGACAGCCGACAGAACCGGCAAATGGACCTTTTCATTCCCGTAACCTAGCTCTTTCTTGCGGACTTGGAGGCATTGGAAAACGTGGACGGACATTCAAACATCACTACGGGCATGCTCCGCGTGCCAAACACACTGGCGGTTGTGACGGTTGACATGAGCACGGAGCAAGTTACTGCGTTTGAACAAACTTAATACATGCTTCATGACCGCTTCCGGGCCTTTCAAACCTTGTGCCTTCAGCGTGGTTAGATAGGGCATTAGCTTGGAAGTCCAAGATTCCCAAAGCTGTGCCATACCTTACCGTGCAGCTGGAGATTGTTCTATGCTGACCCCCACTCAAATAGTGGCTCTTTTCCTTCCCGCTGGTCTGCTGGAGCCACACACACCCAGCCTGCGTGGTGGATACGGCAACAGTGCCAGTTGAGTATGTACCATTATGTACCCCAGTGTTTTGGGGGATATTTTAGGGACCAGAGCTTTGGCACCTGTCTTCAAAAGCGGCGGCCCAACGCTGTTGGACCCAAAATACGAAGTGCCGAATATTGAATGGGCACTCAAACAAACCTGCAAATTGAGAAGTAGCTGGGCCCTTGTACGCCAACAAAAAGGGCTCGTTCAATGTCCAAAGCTTCGCACTGGGGAAAGGGCCAATGCCGACCAAAGTCCCGATCTGCGTCTCCTTCCACACGTTCAGGGTTTAGGGTAGAGGGATCAGAGTTCTCTTGTGATGCGCATTCGTCCCACATCCCTCCACATCCCGCATCAGAATGCTCTGGCAGCTACTGAACCTTTACCATTAGGATCTTCCCTACGACCATGACAGCATGATGAGATCTCCTTGCCACGGCCACGGACGTTCCTCTGCCAGCTCCAGAAGCCTGCCAAGAAATTGTCAAGTAAATTCCCAGCAGTAGCACTGGGCTCAGCACAGAGTGCATGGTCCCACCCATGCTTGCAGCGAGACCATCCCTTTATCCGCACCTAGAGATCCGCAAGACAGCGTGACTGCGGGGATCAATGACCATACGATCAGCTTCACCTGGCTTGGACTGGAAGTTGCTACCGCAGGCCCTACTCAACACAGGCTCTGAGAGCTTCGGTGTTAGGGTTTGGGCTTTTAGGTTTGGGTTGAGAGTTCTGATAGATTTTAGGCTTGGGCACGGCCCTCAGCTGAAGCACACCCATTTAGGATGCAGAAAGCTTGTGCACGAAGCAAGCTGGCAGCTAGTTTGGACTGATTCCCTCCTACCAAGTGCACAAATCTACGGACCATGCACAGGCATTGCTAAAACTCCATGCAAAACCCTCCGCACTACTTGCACAGACCCATAATATCCTTACCATCTTTGCCCACAGCATAGACCCTTGAAAAAAGACGAGGTCAGAGCTGGACTCAAGCGGCACTCTCGCAGGTCGTAGACAGTTTGACCCTGACGGGCAATGGTCTGCGGTGATAGGAAGAAAGAACAGAAACTTGGGGTTTGGGCTTCTCGCGCCATTGAGGCTTAGACTGAAGGTACGGCCCTCGGTCTGCATTCGGGACCATGTGGTCATGGGCTACGGCTAGGTGCGGCTAGCATCTTCCAATGCAAAGAATTTCCAAACAAGCTCAAACTTTGGTTTCGGGTCGGCTGCTTCAAGTCCGAGGTTGATCGAGTTTTTGCTGAAGCCTTTCCTCCTTCAAGTGAGATCTTTCTTGGACTTACCCTGACTCGACCCTGATCCCCCGCACTGTCCTGCTGAATGGCCCATCTCAACAGGTAAATATACTATGCTATGCATGCCACATGTACTTCATCTACTTGCACTGCAAGGCGCAATCCAGTGCAGATTGCGGAAAGATGCCGCGACGACGGGCTAAATGCAAAATGGTTACATGGCCACTGCAAGCAGCAAGAGAAGCTTTGCAAAGTCTGTAATCTAAAGTCTGTAAAGCGCAGCCGCCACATGCCCGTATAACCTTCTTGACTTCAGGCTGGTCCAAATCATTCCTTGGTTTGTCCACAGCAACACTTTTAACATGCGCCTTCTCCCAGAACGGCTCCATGTCGCACACCTGAAATGCAAAGAGAACACAAGTTGAAAAGGCCATTAGAGACAGCATCTATCATCCTGCTTCATCCTGACAGTGCAGGAAGCCTTCTAAAGTTCAGCTGGCTTCAGATGGTCCCGCCACGCTGCAGGCTTGAGGGATCTCCCCTTTCATATGAGTGGCCAATATCTATCTCAAGTTTTTCCGGCACTTCAGCACACAGGCCTTTTCATAGAATTTGTTTGGCTCAGCCCTTAGACCACAGCAGCCCGCCTTCATCGTCACTGCCTTGGCATGAAGGTCTGCTGAGCTAGAAAATTCTCTCTGGAGACACTCAATGGCTGAAACTTGCAGCAATTCCCAGTTCTCCCTGAAGCTCATGAGCAAGAAATGAAACACAAGCCTTTAATCCTAAGCCTCCTAATCCTAAGCTCCTGCCTCCGTGAGCGAATTCTCCGTGAAGGCTACCTGGGCCAGGAAGGAGCCTTGCTGGAAGTGAGGCCTCAGAGAGGAGGCTAACAGGCTTCCTGGTGCTAAGTAGGGATGGGAAGATGGGGGGGAATGGTGTTTAGGGTTTCGGGTTGGGGGGTGGAAAAGACGTGGAAGCTACCAGATTACCTGGTGTCTAGGTTTAGGGATTGGGGCTTAGCAGTCAGGGTATAGGGTTTAAGCTTGTTGCCGGGGAATGCCGGCAACGGATCATAATCCCTATCAACAGGGCTTAAGTAGTGAGTACTATAGGGTCCATCTCGCATTCCTCCGTAGTACCCCCTCTCTTCCCGGTGCTTGGCAGAGATTGAGTTTTCTCAGGATTTGGGACTGAAAGAGAAACTTGGAGACTGGGAATTGCGTAGGAGTTTCTGGGACCACTACGTGAATGATCCGGCCCTCATGACCCACCAATAGCCTTGTGAACTTCCTCCGGAGCATAGCAGGATCATTGGGGCTTCCGAAGTATTGGAAATCTCTTTTTCCATCTAAGGGGACCTCGTAGCTGGAAGAAAGGGCAGTAGGATGTCCTGACTTATCCTAGCAGAAGTGGGCACTGGAGTGCCAGATTTTAGCCAGCACAGATTCCAGAATCATGGGATACACGACTTTTTGACCACCACGTGCTGTCAGCTTGTCAGTTACGTCCCTGCCGTGTTTTGACCATGCACATCCCCACGGAATCTGCGAGAAAGTTCATAGGAAAGGCCTCTGCATCAAAGCTGAGGTTGGCGTGCCACAAGTAGTAGGGAAGCAAGAACTGATCCCTCTGAATCTCGTGGCACTTCTCATAGGTGCGCCCAAAAGCCTGCGACACGTCGACAGACCTCAGGTCTCCGGAGCCAGCAAGCAATGGGGAAGCCGAACTTAAATCACGAGCAGAACTCCCCAAGCTTTCGGCTCCTCCTATTTTACCACCTCTCCCTATCCCTAATTACTACGATTAGTACTACTAGGATTACTACAAATATTAGATACATATATATATATATGTATATGTAGTAAGTAGAAATCATAATAGGACTAATATTATTACAAGTATTATATACCAACATTATTACAAGTACTATATATATAATTATAATCTTACAACTGTCCCTCCCTGAGAAGCATCCCTCAAGCACTCCTCAAGCTCCCGCCTTGCGTGGCGAAGGTTCCGGAAGATGATCCGGGTCTCGCAGTAAAAGGGCGGAGAATACCTGGGCTGCTGTTAAGGAGCTTAAAGTAAGTTAAGGTATATGATATGTAGGGTTTAGGGTATGTATGTATACATGTACATATGTGCTTCGGGGTTTAGGGTATGTTGGGTTTAGGGCTTAGGGTTACCATAATATGAATATAGGGTAGATAATAGGGTTTCCTTGTTATGGTAACTTATTTTAAAATACTTAACAGCAACCCAGTTACTTCCGCGTGCCGGGCACTTGGCCTCAAGGCCACTCACCGAAACAAAGGGAGGGACCTCCTACTAGATTATAGTATATTGGGGTCTATATTGGGGGTCCCTGGGTCCGCCTATTCAGGGAAATTACCTAGCAACCAAGCCAAATCACCTAAACCCGGGTGCCTCGAACCCTTGAAACCATCTGAAGCCAGAAACCCTTGGAGCAGGTGCCTTCATGCTCCTTCGTCAGCTTCTCATCCCAGGCAACTATGTTCTCCCTGGAGTCCTGTCCAAACGGGGTTGGCCCTAAGCCCTGAACCCTCCATTGTCAAATGTAGCCTGCAGACCAAGCAAAATTTTAAAAAAAAAATCGAAAGGTATGGCACTCAACGACATCTACAATCGTCACAGTCAACTGGCATGAAACTGTCAGTGAAAGTGAAGTGGAGGTGTGATGCAAAACATCACCAAGAACTCGAGAGCTCAAAAATACTAGGCTAAGGAAAATGCTGGTCCTCGATGTACTCTCGGCGCTTGTTCAGCATCGACTTCAACTCGCGGCTGAAGCAGTTAAAGCCATCTTCGCCACAGCTCTCATGATAGCTCCAATCCAGAAGGAGAAGGGGCTTCAAGGAGTACTTCTCCAGAAATGGGCCTGATGTGGACTCATGACCACAACTGAATGGAACTAGACTGAGCATGCTCCTCCTGACAAGACCTTGGGGTAGTAAACTCCAAACTCTCCTAAGGCCATTTCATACCTGCTTCTTGGGACTGCATTCAATTTCTGTGGCCTTCAATGAAACCATGAAGTTTCCAAGCGTAGGATTCCGATGTAAAAGCCCAGAAGAGCAGGCCCCATAGCACGAAGTGTAGCCAGAAAGATCCCGTAAATTCCCTTGCCAGCAAGAAACCTACCCGAAGCAGGTCGAGCACTACGTTTCCATCAAAGGTCACCAGCCAATCCTTGTTTTGTCTGGCGCTAGGTGGGCCATGGAGTTTGGGGTCTACGGTGCTCCAATATGTGTATCCCTAGTTAGGTCTAACGATTCTGCATGTCAAATGGGCAGTAGATCCCAAAAACTACAGGAAAAACGAAAACTCAACAAGGGCCAGGAATCCCACTGCCCATTCAGCAGCCTCAGAAGGCAACAACGGGCCCTTGCGCTACGGTGATGTGGGTTTAGGGCTTAGAATTTCGGTGCTAGCCTGCGAGCCCAAGGGTAAAGCCGCATGGGAAAGGAAGCGTAAAGAGCAGCACCGCTTTGGAGAGCACACTTCACGAAGCTGTAGAAAGGAAGTTGTGAATTGGGTAAGCATCCTTCCTACAATGGCAGCAAGTTAGGGGAATGAACTCAGCAGAATTCCAGGGGAACTGATGAAGCCCACCGCTGGCCAGAGTTCCCCAGCCCATGATCCAGCTGAAGGGCCACGAGGGCGGCGTGAATTTCAGCAGCTTTGATGTTAACCTGTCTCATTCACTAAACCGCTCCCCAGAACTCTTGCAGTTGTGATTCACTTGCTCTCATCCAAGTATGACGTATGACCCTCCTGATTAGGGTGCATGTCCCGGCAATGTTTTCAAGCAGAGCCAACGTGCAGCACGTTCAAGTAAACCCCCTGAAGCAGACTCATGCCAGAAGCTCTTTTTGATTTGTAGACATACTGACATACTGACCTGAACGCGTACCTTGGGAGTGACAATGTTTGCGTGCATTTGTGTCCAGGCCTGGCACCAGTCACAAACTCCGTGCCTGCTTGAAGGGAAACTGACTTGATCTGCCAGCCCCTGACAGGGACTGCTTTTCTCCAAAACACCCTAACAGCCCTAGCAGCCCTAGCAAGTATCCCACTCTTTTCAAAGGCCATGAACCTCACGTCTGCCCTTCAGGGCACCTGCACCTACGGGCTCAATCGCCTAAAATAGGAGCTCATCTCCTTACTGTACGTCTGGCTCTTGATGCTATGAGGATTCAGGTTAAAGTCTAAAGTTACTGCCGGTACGAAACGCCAAAGCTCTGATGGAATAATGTCCTTCTCTTGCTTTTGCACCACACCCTTTCTTTGATCTCCAATGCTTGTACAGTTGATCGTGGCAGCACGCCCTAAGCCCCACATCTGACTCTGGGACTGGGCTAGCCCTCATCTTCTGGGCCTCTTCTTCCAGGTGTTGAAGGATGTCTGATCCGATCGCTCCCAGGTGTCGTGATCCAGGAAAAGGAAAGCATCCTGGGTTCTTGGGCTAGGCTTGCGGTTCAGAGGTTCAGTAAGTCTTCCGCTTGGGGTTCATCTCTCTGCGTCTTGTTCCTCTTTGGGCCAGGGGCTTGTGACAAGGCTCATGGACTTGTAAAGTCGGAGCATCTGCACAAACATCAAAATGCATGCCACGATTGCCCAGCGTCCATGTTAGGGGGCACACACGGGACGTTCTTCTCCCGCATGCCGCCCTTAGTTTGCATGTGCATGCCATCACTGGTACATCTAGCAAGAGCTGTCCCCTTCCCCACAAGTCGGGTTTGCCTTCTTGTGTTGCTGCTGCTTTCAGCCCCTTGCTACAACACTCTGCAAAGCCCAAAGGGCAAGTGAACATAGCTTTTCCTCCAAGCTACCTCATAAGATCCGATGTTGTAGGTGTAGATGGCCAGATGCTTCTTGGCAGAGTTGTCCATTGATTTCAATCGTGCATCGTCGCAGGTGTAGTCTTCTCCACACACTGGGATGTCCTTGCCCGGACCCACCTGCGAACAGCACAGCCTGTACCCTGAAGGCTAGCCATTCATCAGTCGTCACTTGCACTTGGCAGCATGTCCAAAAACAGGTTTCCTTACGAACTCTCAAATCACCCAAATGCAATCTCTGTTGCACTCTGCTTTCCCACACAGACAAGAAAGCTTAGCCTACAGTCCTGAGCCAGCCTTGAGGTGGCTCACACCATGGTGGTGCTTTCTTCCGTGCCGATGTTTGTGGTGCTCCTGCATGCCATGAACTGGTGAAACAGCTGCAAGTTAAGGTCGGATTAGTGGCAAACCCAGGCTCCTTTTTGTGGTTCTGCGGCGCATCTTCGTCTGGCAGGTGTTCGCTGGTAGGCTTAAGCTCCACCTGGCATCTGTGGGATGATCTCAGTTCCAATGAGCTTGAAGACTGGAGCTAACATGCCACTGGCCTCCGCCTCTTCGCGTCTCATCAAAGTGACATTCACGGAGGCATCAGCGCCAAACACCAGCAAGCAGGCAGTCCAGAGCGTGAGTAGCGGCATGGCAGCTGGACGGCGACTAGTGAAAGATTTGGGTTCACGGGCAACGGTTCTCTCAATCCGGAAGATGAGGCTCATGTTTAGAACGGTCCACTGTAAAGATGGCAGAGTAGCTTCGAAATATGAGCAATTCAATCTCCCGCCCCCCGGCTTCGGGGGCGGGAGTGAAGGCCTGGACTGTTTCCAGTCACAGGCCTGGGAGACCTGCTACGAAATGAGCCTGCGGCAGAAGCAGAGGTGTGAAGCGGTCCTGCAAGTGTCGACAAATGGTGAGTAGTCGCTGCAACCCAACACTCTCATCTCTTCTTGTTTCTACACCCTGCATCTTAAGAGTTAGGTTGCACATGTAATTGAGCCCTTCCTTGGAGTGGAGGCAACTGCAATCCAACCCACCCCAGGGTTCAGCTTAGGTTGGTCCTAATCTGATCCACAGCCCTTACATGTTCTAGATGGCATCCAAGGCACGCTGCGATTTGCGAGCCGAGACTGCCGGTTCCGCCTGTGCCTCCCGTCCCGCCGCCCGCACTGCCATCTCCGGAGTCCGCACCTGTCGCCCAAGGGAACTCGATTTCTCGTAGAAAGTGTACACTGCATCAGCTCAGAAACATCGGACACAGGAATGTTTGCTGCCTGTGCCGGTCGCGGCATCGGCAAAAGCTTCCTGTGGCAGCGTTCATTTTCTTGGATATGAGGCACCCACTCCACCAGCCTGCAGTGCCGTGAAGTACTCCTGCGGGGTGGCCCTCAGCAAAGGGCCGAACACGACCAAACCACCAATAGCAGCAGTCCGAGTAACAGGTATTATACGGCATTCCATTAGCTAGTTACGAACCCAACTGTGGCATCTTTGCTTGGCCATCAGAAAATCCTAGTCAACTTACGTTGTAGCCCCCGGGACCTGCAGATCAATTTGAACTGTATACTGCCATGATGCGCCTAGTATGCACCCACCATGAACCCGGCTCCGTCTTCATCACAGAAGCCTTCTTTCGAAGATGCCGCCATGACGACGGTTTGGCCCGATGGTTGTCATGCTGGCCCCAAACTAATTGTCATACATTTGCCTAACATATTTCCGATGCTGGCCGTAAACTCTAAAATTGACATCACGCTGCATTTGCCATGCTGGCTCAGAACACGACTTACTGCCATGGCACCCTAATCGCACTACGCCACAACACGTGAAGGTCATACCCACGCATTGGGCACAAGTAGCGTCAGACATGAGGTATTTCGGCCGCTGTGAGCTAGCATAGAAACCATATGCCTATGGGAACGACGATTGCTGGTAGGAGGAACGCAAAGAAGATTTGTGCTGGCACAGCAATCCTGCTGCACCACTTAACATCTACCCTAGCCCCAAAAATGCTGCCAGCGATGCACTTCAAAGCTTTCCGAGTGAGTGGCGCATTCGGATCAGCAGAAACATCGAACTGTACCTCATTCAGAAGCATGCCTCACAAGCTCACAGGGTTAACTTTACCTACCTCGCGTTGTTCCTTCCATTTTGTATTTGTTCTGTCAACCTTTTTCTCTCGGGTCTTCTCCTTCTTGGGTGCCTTCTAATTTCGAGCTGTGTGCGCTTCTAGGAGTGCACCGCAGCTATGCCCCCAACTCAAGCAGATCCAAGCAATGTAAGTCGCCCAAATACGAGTGGGATACTGACACGCCCGAAACCAATAGTGTTCCTCCAGGACATAGTTTTGGATCCACAACGTTTGGCGGTTGTCTTTTAAGCGAGCTCTCGAAACCTCTGGGTCTTCTTCTCACAGCTACGCACCGCGGCAATGCCACGAGCTGGGCAGCGCCTGTCCATATCCAGTCGGCGTGAGACTCAACACACGCCCCTCCCAGGATCATACACCACCAACTAGACACTCCTAACTTCGCGTGTGCTGAACCCAAACCTCGACGATCCCAATCTCGGGGCATCGGCATGGCACTGCCGGCACATCGCACAACTGTACTCACCTCATGCTGATGCGCCAGAGGAGAAACCTGAACACCGGCCTGCACTGAGCTGCGGTTGGAACCGTTCCGACGCGCCACTGGCGTCCCAACGAGTGCCATACGTCTTGAGACCTCTCTCTTTTGCTTTGGCTTTGGCTAAGGTGGTGACGAATCACCGGCACCACCCCCTTAGCCAAAGCCAAAGCCAAGAGACCTCTTTCTTTCAGGGCGATGGAGGGGTCGGAGCCCCTTGGAGCAATGCCCCGCGCCCGGCAAGGGTCACTGGTCGGCGGAAACTCCGGAGGACCGCAGTGCCGCATGTACATGGGTCACACTCACATCCCCCAACAACACTCTAAAACGTCTACACGTTAAGGTTAAACTAGCCACCCCCATGTGATCCAATAGACAAGCCTCCTTTCTTCTTCATGGAGCAGTAAGGCTGAGCAGTTGACAAGGCACTCATGCTTGTCTGCACTCCCAGTCTCCTAATGCATTGGTCTCAAAACTCACCCACCCGAAGCCCTAAAGCCATATACATCAACAACATACAGCGACTACATGGCCTGGCGTACAGCAAGCCTACTTCTTCGGGCGCAAAGATTGCCCTCCCTGCTGCGCTAGGGGCACCAGCGGTAAGAGACCTCTCTCTCTCTCCCTACTTGCAAAAGAATGGTCTTGAGTTCCAGACTGCGAAGACGGTCCGCACAGACACCTGCTACTTGGAACAAGCGCGAAATGCTCTGACCAAACCAAATCACAAGCTAGATTGTTACTTCTCCAGAGCGTCTCTGACAAGTAAGAGATACAAGCTTCGCTAAACACAACTGGAGTGGGTTGGTGCTGAAGAACGAGAGCTGAGCAACCATGTCCCGTATACGTGCAGCTGCTGAGGCCAAATCAAAAAACTGCGGGTTGTGCCTGAGCCCTGGCGCATAGAAAGCTGCAGAAGAGCAGCCATCTCCTGAAACAGATCATATCTGTCCATGCAAATGCAGGTTGCATCTTCACTGCGGGGCTCCGATCAAAACCTGGAGACCAGGCTGCCTAAAGAACACAATTGCTCTCCCGTTGCAACGTTGCCGCTTTCTGCGTGCTTTGAGCCCTCACAACAGCCCGTCCTCATGACGACCGCGCAAGCTTTTGCATGTCAAGCCTCATGGGCAATTGGTTGTGTATCTACAACACACAGGATACTTGGTTGGAGTGCAGGTCACGATTAGGCACATGATCAATCACATGCTCCTGCAGCACGGTGTAACTGAATGTCCAGTCCAAACCAGGGCTCAGACCAACAGCTGCCGAGTGCAAGACCCGGACTTGGTGCCCTGACACCAAAGGATGGTTGCTTCCCCGAATATCTTGGAGGGGGTTGGCAGGCAGACGTAGGTTGCCATACTTGGAGGCAAATCCACATCACATAACGTTCGTCAAGGCTTAGCAGCGAGATGTATCCGACAGGCTGCATTCTGGAGTCCTCTGTCGGGGTTCGCGCTTGAGCTTGGAAGAAGGTCACACTAGGTCACAGTCACAAATACCTAAAAAACTACACCCACGTTCAGCAGATGTGTCCTGGCCTCAGCTACTGTCTCTCCGACAGGTATGCAGCATGTTTGTAGGGCATGATCCTCCGGAAGCCATGAAGCTGCACTTCGTGTGGAGCAAAGCTGCAAGATGTATGGCTGGCCACGCTGAGCTGCGCTTTGCTTCTTTCTGGGACTTTCCTGTATGATGGTGGACAGAAGAGAGCCCTTCATCATGCTGCTTCTGACATTGATCAGTCCCTCCCCGCAACGTGAGCCAGTAATGGCCTCGACGCATTAAAGAAACTAAGTGAAATTGCTCGGCACTTCCTCACTGCCTGTGCAATGCCTCCTGCGTACTTCTTGCATGTTATGTGAGTACCTAGTGCTAGCATAATCGGACAAACTCAAGCTTCCGGTCCAAATGCAAACAGCAAGCAACCTCAGAAGCTGGCGGTACGCCTTTCTTGCATGGAAGGTGTAACAGCACGGAGGCTGACAGCCTATCCAGATTTTCCGGTGTCCCGGGGTGTTTGTCAGGACATGGAGACCCCACACATAATAAACATTTTGCGTCAATCTGCCTGGCGCTGTTGGCCCGGCACCTGACGCCGAGAGCAACATAGCTCTGTCACAAATGGCTCCTATAAAAGCCATGTTTACAGGAAACCTAACCTACGCAAGGGCTCGACCTACCTTTGGGAGCCCTTCACGCCAACTCCTACACAATATGTACAAGATCAGCGAGTGCCGAACATGAATAAACTCAAGTCCAAAGGCTACAACGCCTACTAGTCTTCCTCCTCATCATCTTCCCAGTGGTTGCACGTGAGATTCAAGTTGTCCATGCCTTCACCCCAGGGATCAGGGATGCTACCTGTATATACGGAAATTCAAATAGCAACTGCTGTTCTAGCTTGTGCTGGCATTCAAGTATCAACAAGGCAGCCTAGACGTTCACCTCCGGAGATTGGAAGGTCATTTCGATAGGATTGGGTCATGGCCTTCGTGGAACTTGGGCGGCTTCGTGTCCTGCACTGAGTGGTGCTCTGATGTCTTGGAGGTCTTGGCTTTTGTCTTCACAGGGGCAATGCTGCTGGTTTGCGGTCAATACTTTAAGATCCTGAATTAGGATAGTCCTCATCTCAGGTGACTCTTTCCATGTTGCGGGTTGGGCCTTCTCGTGGCTACATTGAAGAGCAAAAAGCGATGGTACCGTTTGAGCTTAAATGCCTGGAGCAGAGAGCAGAGAGTGCATAAACCCGTGGTAAACGTGAGGCACGAGGACTTCCCAAGGACAGCATCTGGCAGCTCTGCCCTCAGCATGAAGCGCAAAACTTCCCTTCTTGCAACCTGTATACCGGACATGCTAAAGCAAGATGTCAAGTTCTCACTGGCGTTGAAGGATAGACCAGCGCTGTCACAAAATATGCCCACATACACAATGCAAGCTCCAGGCATGCACTCAAGTCTCCATGCTCGGGTCCTGCCAAATCGCCTTCTCGACTTCGGACAAGAAGTGGTGAACTGACAGGACCTCAAAGATTCTGGGCAACCACTTTCATAGTAATGCAACAACCAAAGGCTGGGCAAGTTAGGCGATGTGAGTGGGATGGAGCATGGAATTCTTGAAGCCTTATCTCCCACAAAGAAGCTGCGAACAATCTAGAGCTAAAACAAAGTGTTCAATCTTCAGAGACCTGGTCCATCAACAATGAAGCAGACATTGGGAACCAACCTAGCGACCTTGTTTTTGCAGGGGAGGAAATGGTCACCATCCACCGGCTCGAGGGTTGCGGAGCACGTCCCCTTTCCTGGATATCATACACAAGATCTAGTCTTAATTTACTGCGGAGGAGAAAGGCTTACGTTTGGGGGGGCCCCGAACCCTAAACCCGAAGTGACCAGACCAGGATATAGCCCCAATATTACGCTACAATCCCCTATGTAACCCATTATAGTAGTTTCCATTTTCTTCTCCATTACCCCAATACAGCCACAATATTACCCTATAATCCCCTATATAACCCATTAGAGTAGTTTCCATTTTTTTCCATTACCCCAATATAGCCCCAATATTACCCTATAAGGATTTGAGCACATACCCAGCCAGTTCTCACTTGCCCGGGCACCTCTTCCCGGCCCGTCCAGTCCGTCCAACGATCCTGGCGCAGTTACAAGATGCATTTGGGATGTAGGGTATCGGGTTTAGGTACCTATAATATGGGGGTAATGTAGGGATAATGGAACATAAAATAGAAACTACTAGGTTTGTTGTCGGACCTTTTCTCCACTTGAATGATCCAAGCGGCGATGCTACTATTTAGGGTTTGGGGTTTAAGGGTAGGACTGGGTAGGATTTAAAGGTTTTAGCCTTGGATCCTGTGGCAAGAAGAGGGAACCGAGATTGCTTAGTTCAGGGAGGCCTTACCGCCTAGAAGCTGAGTCCCTCACCAGCAGAGCCCCACAGGCACCCACCATGCAAACTGTCCGGAAGCATCCCTGAAGCTTTGACAAAGAACCTGATGCCATGACAGTAATGTCCCGGATGAAGAGAATTTTTGTCCAACAATACTGCATTGCTGCTTCAGGTGTTTAGCAACCTTCTGCTCGCCGCGGATACCCGCATGAGGAGTGGTACCAACCCCCCAGACGAGGGAAAAAAGTCACCTGTGATTTGGGGAAGCCCCTCTAATTCAGCCCCGAAACTTTTGCAAGTCCCAAGCCCGAATCCATACATTCTATGGAGCATTGTCGAGATTATGGTCCAATCCTTTGCTCCCCAAACTAAACCCTAGGGGCCGTAACATGCGGCGGGACCATATTCTTTACAACCTGTCCTGTAAGCACCACCCCAAAAGCGAAGGCCCCTAAACCCAAAGCAGCCTCAACCAGGTGTAGTCGAGAGGAGTCCGCAGCACGTTCGGCGCTTCGATTTGGCATCCTCAGCATTTAGAGGTTTAGTATATGGGGGTTTAGTGCTTGGTGTTTAGGGTAGAAGGGGTTACTGGTTAGGCATGGCGGTTTAGGGCTGACATTGTAGACAGCTCTCTTAATTGGAGGGATGTGAAGGGTTTAGGCATCATCTCTCCCACTCTATGCCAGCAGCAAGCGGATCCGGACGATGGCAACCCCCATCTATTACAAAGACACAACATAGCCAAGCTTCAAGAAGAACAAGACCGGATGGAGGAACGACGATTTGTGCGCCACCAGCCGCGTCCGCAGCAAGTCTGCAACAAATCCACCGGAACAACACAGCCATGCTCGTGCCGTCTTGCGCTGGCTTATGCAGCCCTGCTTCTGCTCAATCGGGCTCCCATTGGCTAGCTCGCCGTCGTTTTTGGGGCCGCGCAGAAATTGCGACATGTGCACCCTGAACCAACATGTCACAACCACCCTCATTTGAAATGCAGGTGGTTCACATCATCTAGGACTCTATCCCTTCACTTGAACCACACAGCAAGGTGTACCTGGGCAGTCTCTCGTAGTACAGCTTGTGCTGTTCCCAAGGTTGCTACGCTAGCTCCCAGCCTCTGGCAAGCATGTTAAGCAGCTGTGCCTGTACGTTGGAGGTACTTGCTCTTGCCATAGCGGAACTGGAAGTACACGCGTGGGAATTGCTGAAACTCGGCCTGATTTAGACAGCAAAGACCCACCTCACTAACACCTAGCCTACTACACCAAATATAATGATAGTCATAACTAAAGCGTGGATGCTGCTGCTCTGACAATATAGCAACTGTATCAGCACAGAAAACATCATCATAGGCTTACGTAGTACGTAGAACCGCAGTCGTAAATGTGTGACACATGGAGGACAGTAGATGGCATCTGTCACTAGCACTATGTTGCGGGCGCTTGTTGCTGGGGTATAAGCGGGAAATCGGATGGCATGAGCGGCAGAACAATTTCAAAAAGGAAGTTGTGGCCAGGCCTGCCATGATTCTGCAAGAGCAAGAACCCAATGCCAGATGGGCCAGTGTTGTTGGAAGTGAAGAGTGCTTTGATTTCAGAAAATTGAAGCGCACAGGCCTGCCTCGAAAAGGTCTATCGGGATGTCTTGGTAATACCTTAGGGCAGGCATGCAAACAAAGAATGTGAGAAGAACAAACGAAAGCCTGAGACGCCCAATTGCTGATTCATCTCCCACATTGCCGTGGGCCGGCCAACCAGATTCGAGCAAACTTTCTGATACACTGGCAGCACACATCCGATCTAGGCGATGACAGAAAGCGGAAAAACATGGCCATTGCCTGCTGCAACCCGAAACTCAGCAGGAACAGAGAATGAACAACCGGAAACCTCCAACCACGCGTCAAGCTATCAGCCCGCAGAAGCTGCAGCGAACACCAAGGCACGTAACCTGCAGCTGCTGCCGGTCATAGACCATGCCATCCACCTAGATAAAAAGCCACATGTCGCATGAAGAGACACTGCAATGTCTGAAACTCAGAATCAAAGACAAGCGCAAATCGGCGATTAAAGGCAGGCAAATTTGGTGGAGGCATACAGGTGCCTTTAAACTTAATTTGCTGAAGCCCAGTTCCACAAGTCGCAAAGCCCAAGCGGCGAGAGCTCCGCAGGACATCTGGTACGGGCCAGAGGCTTCGTTCAATCGAGTGAGTAGCCGATTCCAGTGCGGAGTTGTCTCGAGGCTCCTGGCTTTGGGTTTTGAGAAAAGGGGGAATGCTATCTCAAGGGTTTATATAGGGTTATATAATACCAATAATTTGGGGGACTTATGGGGATGTTACCCCCAATGATGGCGAATAAAACGGAGAAGAAGATGGACTATGGAATGGAAACTTGGATTACATAGTGGTGTTTAGGATGCAGTCTTCAGGGAGGGAGAGATGAAGGTGTTAACATTTCATGACAATTGTTTTAGAGACATGGCAGAGTCTTGCAAGAACCTGAGGCACCTCCATGCTTTCTGGCCCTGACGCGATGCTAGGAGGGCGAGCTGTGCAAGTAGGCATGGTAGAAACTGCAAAGTTGACGGACAATAACCAGAAAAGCAAGCGCAACACTAACAAAAGACAAAGAGCAACAGCTACGACATGCACACATCAATCATAGACCGGGCTCCTGCGAAGCTGCTGGATGCTCTTTGTCTCCGATGCTGACTTACCGCCAACCTTCTCAAGCACAGCTTGCCAAGACCAACGGAATTGGAGAAAAGAGTCCGGGGGTTGCGAAGAATTGAAGACTGCAGGAACACCGCAATGCGCTTCTGCTACTAAAGCCAACTTTGTGCAAGCGGGCATGCAGCTTTCTTTCAGAATCTGTTGTTATTCAGCTTGTCTACCTGAGGGACATGGCATGAGGTGCCCACCAAGGATGTAAGGTGTTTTTCTCAGACCTGTTCTTCTCAAAACATGCCTGCGGAAATGCAATCAGGCGGGATGTAAGGTTTAGCAGGCAGGGTTCCGGCTTTGTTCAGCTGCATATCCGAAATCGTGCTTTCCTCGTGCATTCTTCCGCATACAGCCTTTCATCCACTCCGACATTTTAATGAGCAAATCCTCTTGAACGCATTTTTGCATCGTCTAATTCAGTTTCGGAGACAGTGTTTGAAGATCGGATTCAATCTGTTGGGGCTTTGGTCCTCAAACACCTCGTATAGATAGGGGTTTCGAGTAATCCTATTTACTACCACTACTCGAATACTAGCACTACTGGTACGACTATTCTCTGTCATACCCATACTAGTCCTATCCTCCAATCCTGATTGTCTGAAAACAAGGAGGCTGCAGCAACAAAAGAGTAGGAAGTTTCAACACAGCATGTCACTGTTCATTCGTCTACAGTACATCTACAGTACAGAGCATGCACCCAATGCAAAGCTTCTTGAGTCGAGCATTTGCATTGGATTTTCACCGGGCGGAAAAGGCGCGACTCACGCTCTGTTCGACTTTGTGCTTACTTGGAGGGAGAAGGTTTCAAGTAAGCATAAGTTGGCAGTCCATACTTTTGGATGCGGAGCTTCAAGTTCATTAGAACATCGCATTTAGGTACTCTGGGAGCCGTGGATCTGCAAGACAAGGCAGGGAGTTTGATGACAGTGCGCCAACCATGCTTGGAATGCGAGATCTCAGGTTTGGCTCTTGAAAGAGCCAATTAATTGGATCTCCACAGAATCTCTGCACAATGCTTCTAGTATTCCCTACATATCTTACCTGCAACAGTCGATGAACCTTGACCCTAAACTTGGTAGTCCAAAGTGATACCAAGGCCTCGCAGAACGCAAAGTCTGGGCCGGACCAGTTGTAGCTCCGTTGGCTGTCATGCCAGAAAGGCCTGACATGGACCGCATCGCTCAGCTTTCAGAAGGAGAAGACGTGAGGGACTTAAGTCATTCAAGCTCAAATCTGGTAGTTGCCATTCTTGTGTTGTGACGGTGCTAGGAATGCAGAATGCACAGAAACGTATCAAGCCGTCAGCTCGGGGTCGCAGGATGCCCAAACCTAGCTGTGCGCAGCGCACATCCTCTGTGCCAACAAGTCCATGGCTCATTCGTGACATAAGCAATGTGAGCTTACAAAAGCGGGTAGCAGAGACAGAGCTGGCCAACCTCCCCTCGTACTGTCGTGCTAGGCAGCGGAACAGCGACTTGGCCTGACCAGCGTACGTACTAGAGTGTTGCCGGAACTGTGCCAAAGGGCCACCCACGTGTGTGGCGCAAAGCTTCACGAGGTTGCAGATTTAAGTCGAAGGTCATGCAGGCTCCCATTGCTCAGAATCAACCAAGAACAGGTTCCGAAGCGTGTTCATTAACAAGCACTCACTATCCAAAAAGGACCGTGGGGTATGGCGCGAAGCATGAATGCAGCTTGCAAGCCCATACCTCTCGAACGACTCTGACCATTGAGAGAGAAGCCAACTTAGGCAGCGAACCCAAGGAACCCGCAATTTGCGGCAAAAGGGCTGTGTAGCGGAAGCCGTGGATGAATCCACCCGCACTGCCGAAGCGCTTCTTGTCAAAACCGTGCGTAGCGGTGCCTGGCTCAAGCATGCTATTGCGGGCCCTCCCTTCAAAGTCTTAAAAGCGGGCAAGCTCCCTGGAGGACTGCGAGTGTATCTTGCGAACACAACACCAAAGGGAAGGTGCTGCGTGGCCCTTTGAAAGTTTTGAAGTTCAGCAGGTCCCTGTGTTGGTACAATAAACTGCCGGCGCAGTCACGCCGTGCTGTGCTCAAGACAATGAAGCAACACTTCTGACATCACAAAGATCTCCCAGCATTGGGACGCACATGTGCAGCCGAAATCAAAACAACGTGGTCCAAATCAGCGCTCGCAGCCCCTTCTTCCCAAGCTTGCCCACGCACGGCTAGAGTATTGTTCATACCGCCATCGGCCACCCTCGCCTGCAAAGTACAAGCCTTGCTCGGAAGACTGGAAGCAGGCATCCACTTCTGGATACTTCCTTGGCTGAGAACTTAGGTCCGAGCAGTCAACCCCAGGAACTAGTGGAAAGATCTTGTTTAGCATCTGTCCAGGCCTCAAATCCTCTTAGGTCATGTCCGCGGCCTGCCTGCCCAGCCATCCCAACATGTATCTGAGCCATGGCTCCCATCCGAATCCATCCTGACTTTGAGTTCCTTCCGGGACAACACGAAACGCCGAAAAGCGGAAAAGCGTGACGAGGCAAAAACAACCAAGCCCAAGCAACTTGTGAGTCAGACGCTATAAGTCTATAAGTCCCAACTCCCGCGCCACAGCCCCTGAAACCAGCCAAAACCCTCAAAGCGCAGCCAATCACCCCTGAACATGCTGCAAAATCATAGATACGCACAATCCGCACACCCTTGCGAAAACAATTCTACAATATCATTACATGTGGACATTCGCTGAAACCTTCTCGCGGTTCACGATAACATTCACCCCAAATGTTCTCATCATGGTCATCACTACCACCGGTCCTGGAAGGGCTCCGATTCCATCCTCCAGCCCTGATATCAAGACTGCTGAAAGGGCTTGGGGCTTAAAGTTTGGGATTCCGGGTCCAAGTTCTTCGAGGTTTAGGTTTCTTCTGAGCTTGAAAAACCCGAAGCTTGCACTTGGAGATGTAGCCACTTGCTACAGCCGAAGAGCGAGGGCTCGGATGACGACATCAAATGGCTTCCGCAGACGGTCGTGCTCCTGTGCAGACTTGGCATGCATGTTACTTGAACAGAAAAGTTTCCGCAGAACACTGCCTGGCCCGAATCCAGAATCCGATGTCTGCTGCTGAATGCAAGGCTCATCAGTGCCTAAGGCCTAAGGTGCCTGTCGGCATATGCCCAAGACCCTTATTTCCTCAGTCGGAGGTAGAGGTCTTCGCTTCCATTCCCTCAAATCCCCAAGCGGTCCACGTAGAGACCCTGCGTGCTTGCCATGAGAGAAGGCAGCGCAGCGCGGAACTCGGCAGACTCCTGACCAGGTGAAAGGTTAGAAAATATGCAGATTACTAGAGACATTGCGGCTAGTATGAAGAGGGAGGCAGCAGGCCACCAAGTTTTGTCGCAAAACCAGGGCAAGCCACTATTTGAAGTTTCCAAGTCTTCGTTGCAGAATGCTGACACCTGGTGCTGCTTAAGGGCAGCTTGCGCAATGAGATCTGTGGCCCACATCCCCATATTCCCCAGAGACCTCCCCTTGCCCTTCTTCAGTAAAAGCACAAGACAACCTTATTTCAGGCCTCTCTTTTGAGCCTGAATAGACTTGAATATCTTTGGGAGCCTGAGCTTCTGCGCGCTTGAATCTCAAGCACGGAGCACAGGCGTCCCAAATTCTGTCACACTGACGTGGATTGCGGAAATTTCCTGATATAGCTTCAACGAGATGCCTGGCCAACTGACAAGCATCGTGTACAGTGTGGGAATCCATCAGTCGAAAGCCATGCTATGGGAGCCACATACACAGACAGCACTTGGAACATTGTCAGGAGTAGATTGGAGACAACAGCAACATGACAGGGTCCGTGAGCGCACTTTGCCGGCCTCAAAGGCTGCTTTGTAGAATGAGGCTTAACATAACAAAGGACACCCCAAGCAGGCTTGCTTCGCAGCAAAATGATTGAACCAGATACTGCAGGCGTCAAACTCACTTCCCATAAAGGATCCTGCTACTGGGGTGCAGAAATTTCACCACATATTCAACAAACAGTTCCCCCACGAAGCAATACTTCCCAGACGGTATCAGTAGGGGGGGGGCCGTTACATCCAATCCAAAAACCTGGGCAATCTCCTGCGCGAGCCGCCTCGCGACGGACTTATTCATTGTCAGCCTCGTCTGGGCACACAAACCGGTAGACGCCGTAGACTTGTTCATTTGAGGACCCCAAAACGGAGACCCATGACTCAAGGCCTTGAGGGCCATAAGTCGTCAGCCCAACAACCCCGTACAAAATGCGTGCATCTGCACGCCAAGGCCAGTAGAAACTCCACCGACACCCACATTCTGCCACACAACGCCCCGCAGGGCTGTTACGCGTAATCTGGGGGTTTGCGATTGCGTCCCTTATTGGGGGTCCCTTCTTACTACATGATATGTTCTTGTGGTCTATTTTTCCGGAAACCCGCATATTAGCTCCTCAACCAGCGCATGATATGAACGCTTTGTTCACGCTTACATGATGATTTGTGGGCAAGCCGTGGTAACAGGAGCTAGTGGACTTTCAAGCAACATTGCACGGCAAGCTTGCTTTCCCAAATACAAACTACTAAATTGCAAAATGTTGCAATATGGTTTGACATAGTCCCACTTTCACGGCGTGTGGGGATTCAGCTTCAGCCGTGGGCTTTATGAAGCTTCAGACTTCTGACAAGTACGTGGGATCCCCCTTTACACCACCTGGGCAGTGGAGAGCCTTGTGCCTTCAAATTTGAAACTCCACACCTCAGCTGCGTGGCCATACTGAAGCAAAGGGACACCTGCATGCGCCCAGCCAGCACGTCGTCAATACCCGGGACGGCGTTTCGCACCTCCCAGATGGGACAACTATTCATAGTCAAGTGTACAAAGGGGAGACTGCCGATGCATCAAGTCTTGCTTGCTTCAGGGAACTGCCTACTGCCATGGATGAGACTGCATCTGACATCAGTTGCCAGAATGCCCGCATCTGCAATGGGGCGCAGCTGGGGTAGCCACAAACCTCCATTGCAGTGGCTGGGGTTGATTTCAAATCCCAGCTGCCTGCTTCCCGAGATCCTTCATTACCTCTGCAGAGCACGCAGCATGGCAAAGGGCGAACAGCTTTGCCATCTGAGGGGTAATTACTTGTAGCATTGAGTGTTTGCACTGTGTATGGGACTGCTTTCTAAAAAATGTAACCATAAAGCTGGAGGGCATCCAACGAGTTTTTGAATCTCTTATAGCTCATATGTGCTGTTTAGAGCCTCCAGCACGACATCATGTTGCTGATGTAGCACGAGAAGTATTACCTGCATTGTCATGAGGCAGTCTCTGGGGGAGTCGCGCCTTCTTGAAGTGCGACTTGTATTCGTGGCTGCAGTTACCTGGCACTCTCAGAGACCTGCTTCACAACTCGTGCCGTGCATGGTAAAAGCAGGACATGCAAATTCTGCAATCAGCACTTACCGAGGTGCATGAACTAAGGGCCTTTCGCTTTCGTGCGGTCCAAAAAGAAAGAGACTTCCGAAGACTTGAATTTCTGAGGCCGGAAACAATCTGCAGCCAGGTCGCGCACACGGATGTGCTCCGCCCACTTGGCTTGTGCGTCTTGTATTGCAGGGTTCTCCTGAAAATTTAGTGCCACCACTCTGCAGAACTATGCAGAATGCATGCAGCATGTGCTGCATGTGCAGCATTATCGAGGTGTTCTTTCTCCCCCTGCACCGAACACAAGCGACAAGCCTTCATGCGAAAGTCTCTCCTAGGAAGACGTGCCGGAAACTTGTTCCAAGACAACAAAGATGCCTTTCTTGCAGCCAGAAAGTCTTTCCAGCCAAAATCGTTTTTCTGCACCACACTGAGTGGTGCTATGCGGACAAGCAGCTGGATCGTAGTCTGCCAACCTTGGGTGATCTCAGAGCCAGATTTCCAACGGATCTGCTCAAAGGCGGACACTTACAAAGCCATTAGCGGATCAGTAGCATCTGTGAGCTACTTCTTGAAGCCACTTAAAGCCGCAAGCTCCAACCCTGAATTCTCAAACGGTCAACCTCCAACGGCCCAAAAACCGAGTGAGACTGCATGCCCAACATGCTCCAAGCAACAAGAACTCCTTCTTGCTGTAGTCTCGCAGTGTGCAGACTGGCGGACGCCCCTGAAAGCCCCGGAGCTCTGTGTCGAAGGCATTTTCCTTGCAGCTCCAAATGGCTTAGGGGTCCGAACATGGGAGCCCATCACGAGCCTGCTTCAGCACGGCCAAGCAAGATGATAGAAAGGTGTTCTTCCCTGTCAGTTCAGTTCCAATATCCACCAAAGGAAAGCTGCAAAAAACTGAATTCGAATCTGCGTCGGCACAAACCTCGTGTAAGCCCGCCATCTGAACATGCGAAACGCGCAGCGTCCTGGTGCACATGACGAACGATAACTACTCCACAAGTCTTACAGCCAGAGAACAACCCGAAACATGTTGATCTTCTTTCTTTCCTTCGCCGCAAGAGAGTCCCTGCGTTGCGTATTTGAGCCCATGTTGTTCATGGGTCCCAGGGTTTCCTGAGTGCACTGAACAGCCCCGGCCCGACAGGCCCCACAAGCAGGCTGTCCGTTTCAAGCAGGAATAAAAACATGCGACTAACAAGGAGCCATGTATCTAGGTTACAGTATTTCCTGCCTGACACGTGCTGGAAAACATTGAGAGTGTGCTTAACATCACTCCTGGTAGACTGCTACAGCTCCGGCACTGAATGGTTAGGCTGTGTACTTCTCTCCAGCAAAACTATGTACATTTGACTTCCCAGCTGTTTAGATGCCTTGGGGGTAATCTTGGCAGGTTTCTTTCCATCTTCCGTCACATATTTTAGCGCACCGGCTTCTAGCAGGACCGCCCTGTAGTGGCCTTGCATGATGTGCTCACCCTCATGTACGATGATTGAATGGACTACGTAGGGTATGTGGTCTAGAGTGCCGGATGGATCTGTGACGTAGGGGAGGTGCACCTTCCAGGGGGCAATGATTTGTCCTAATACCCTGGATCCATCCGGTTCAAACCTGGGTATCTGCAGGGCCACAAAGCGCGATAATGCACTCAGACCAAAGACCTGAGCTTGGCTGTGCCATGCATCCACTAGCTGTTGCAGAGTGCATGCCGTGGCTGAGCGCAAAACGTCAGGCAAGGTGATCGGCCACACATGTCCGCATTGCACAACCTGATGCTGAGTGGCTGCAGGATTAGGGGAAGGAACACGGGACTGCCACTGGCCTGCATTGCCTGTGAAAATCATGGGCTGAGTGAACGCCAAAAAGGTGGCAACATCTTGTGACCTTAAGGGGTGAGGCCAGGATTTTGTGAGCATTTGCCAAGACCAGTTATCCCAGATTGGCTGAGGCTTGTGCTGAGTGGATAACCATTGCAGGAATTTGCGGAGGCTAACATGGCATACTTGAAAATCAGCCTGCGAGCAGCTGCTCATCCACAAGATTGAGAAAAGTGGAGTTGGCATAGCTATACTTCTTGGGATTCTGAAGGATTAGCTGCAGGATCCTCGACTTATCCGGCCTTAAAGCTCTTGGATCATCTTGTCCACTGCCGTGGCCAGAGGTGACCTCCCAAGTTTGCTCGGCCTCAGAGTTGACGCTACGAGGTGCGTCACTCCACTCCTGATCAGTCGGCCGATCAGCTGATAGACCACTTGGGCTTCCTGTGCGCGGCTTTGGATTTCCAACGTCCACGGGATGACATCGCTCACCATATCCGGCGTCAGACGACGCAACGGGTGGAACCTCCCAATCGTATTGGGATGAATGATGAGCGATTGAAGCTGATCGAGCACTTGGAGGGGCGTCTGTCACGGAGAGCGGAGCTTGCTCGACCTTCACGCGCTTGCTCTCCTCCGGGCTCCACTGGAGATAGGGGAAGTGCTCGTTCCTCCAGAATTCCCATCTTCACAGCCTGTTCTCGAGTGGCAGGGTTGCTCTTGATCTCGCCAATTCTGAACTTGATGGCTGTCAGCCACGAGCTGAAGAGCACTGTTCGAAGTGGTTGACTCAAGCTCTGTGGCTCCCGCTCTTTGCGGTCCTTCCAGTGGCTCCCTACCGAAAGGAGCTGGGCTGTGACGCTCCAATCCTGCATGGACTCCGCTCCCGAACTCTTGTTCCTCATAAAGATGACGTACTGGCTGTCCAGGTGCATCACCGACAGAGAGTCCTCCTGCCGGAGAACTAGCCGTCCTAAGGCCTTGACGACGGACTTCAGTTCGGCTTCGCTGCTCTTTGAGTAGCCGCGCTGATCCTTGGGTTCCCACCAGGATTTCTGATCCTGTCGCGGGTTCTGGTTCGTCCTGCCTTTTGACTTCTGGTAGCCCTTCCCTTGTCCCCTGTGCTCGTCGTTCTCGCCCCCCCTCTTGGTTGTCTGATCCACAGGCATTTCCTGGGGAGGTTGGCTCCCGGTTGAGGTAGTCGGAGTGGCTGCCGGGCTTGGATTCATGAGGCTCTTGAAGCTGTCGAGTTCCTCTGCCGCTCGTGCCAACTCCTCGTTGCCAACCGTAGCCATGGAGTGAACCTTGATTTGAGGGTGTAAGGGTGGAGTGCTTATGTAAGAGGTGACCACACATCCAAAGGACTGGGCAAGCATTGCGGTGTGCTTTGTTGGAGGTCTTGTACTGAGACCCGCACCACTGACAAGGATTGGATGGAATCTGGCTATTCCTTACCCACTCTATCACTCGAGCATTCGCCTGATTGATCCATGAGTGTTGTTTGCAGGCATGATGCACACGGGATTGCAGCGCATACCACATTCAGGGCACTTGTCCGGTTTGCCAAACTGACGCAAGTGAGATGCAATCTGCGAAAGGATGCCTGTTTTGGCCACCTCTGCTGTGCTGGGTAAACTGAAGACTGGAACGTATTCCGCAGCCTGATCTGATTGCAGCACTCCCTCCGACGCGAACGTCCCAAAGCAAGGGAGTTTTCCTTGCCAGAAATGTCGGCCTCCAGACCCATATTGTGTAAGACTGGGCATGCTTGCTGATTAAAAGGGGACATAAACGCTGGCCACCCACTAAATTGTTTGCCACATTTACTACACTGAGGCAGCCCCGCTTGCGCATGATGCATGTGACTGTCTTTTCGCTCTGATCTAACAGAGTATTTTCCTTAGTGAGCGCAATGCTAGTTTCGGGGTGGCTTTTGCCTATGTGTGTGCGCAGGGCGTGGAAGCTGGCAAATTGCTGGCCACATATGTTACAGCTGCACGCTACTCTCAAAACCTGGGTCACTTCTGTTAGTTCCCCCTTCTGCTGGACAGCGGGCTGCTGGTGGTTGGTCATGTCACTGACCAAGGAGACCAGGTGTTGCGCAACGATCGTACATGCAGATCATGGTTGGTCTCATGGGTCAAATGACCCATGCTGTCTGCAATGCGCCGCAGCTGACGTGCGGTGTGGGCTCTAGACTTTGAAGCACTTACCTCGTCTAGCCCTACCGAATCCAGACCATACCTGGCTATTGATTGCACGCATGTCTTCCACAATCTTAGTCTTTGTTGAAGCGATATTTGCTTGGAGCAAAGAAAGCTAGACAGCCTGTGAAAGGCTTGCCATGATTGTTGCAGCCTGTGTTGCATGGTCTGACGCTCAAAGTTGCGGTAGCTGATTTTGACCCCCAAGTACACATGAGATGACTTGATAGGCAAGGCTACTGGACCCGTTCTAGTTACCACTTTGAGATACCTCTCCTTCTTCCTGCGTTGGACATATGGGGCAGTAATCTTGTCGTATGACGGACCTGTCAGGGCAAGAAGAATTACCGTTTTGTCAGTAGACACTTGCATGCCCATTTCCGCCAAGTCTGTTAGAATAAAACCTACCTGTGCACAAGCGTTCCGGAAGTGGAGCGGATCATTCAGGGCCCAATGCATGTGAAGGTCGTCCGCAAAGCCCGTGATCTGATCAATGGATAGATACTCGGCAAACTTGTCAAACAGCAAGACCGTAAATGCAACCCATAACAATGGGGCAAGCCCGCAACCTTGACGGATTCCGCTGCCAGTTTCCATAGTAACGGAGGCTTCTCCCTTACTGAAGCACATTAGCGCATTGTCATGAATGTAGAGGATGAGAGAGATAAGGTCTTCTGGCAACGACATCCTTTCAAGTGATCGAAGGAGGTAATGCCTTGGCATCTTATCAAAAGCCTTGGCTAAGTCTAATGATAATTGCATACCCCCTATGAATTTGGCACGACTCTGTCCAGGCTTGAAGGGGTTGAATCGGTTGTCCGCAACCATTGTGCGAATTTGTTGGCAGTGCGCCATTACCCGATCGATGGAGTCCGATGTGTGCCGATGGGATATGTATGCAAACTGCGGTATGTGATGCACTGCTTCGAGCAAGAACGGACGCAAGCGCTGCGCTGCAATCCTCGCAAGCAACTTGGGTATGGCCGGCAGAAGGCTTATGGGGCGTAAATTCTGTGGAGATGTAGGAGGTTTTCCTGGTTTGGGGATTAAGGTTACAAAAGAAGTATGCCAATCGGTTGGCACGCTGATCTCGCCCTGACTAAAACGTGCGCTAAAGTCTGAGTGGAGAACCTTTACTACAAACTCCTCTCCAGCCTTCCACAAGCTGCTCGGAGCATGGCCTTTGGGCAATGCTTTCTTTGCAGAGAGGCTGCGGACTGCCTGCCGTATCTCATGATGACTGATGTTAAGTGGGGATTGGAGATGCCATTCTGGAAGCACCGGCGGTTCTGAACTAGAGAACACATTGCTGAAATGCTCCTTAATTGCGGTCAGCTCATCTTCGTTACTTTGCAATCTGCCATCCTGGGATTTAATGTGAATTGTACGCTTGGGATTTCTGGGGCGCATAGTATTCATACACTTCTACAAGTGTGTTAATCCTTTACGGTCAGCAGCGACAGCCTCTTCTATCTGCTTTTCAAGCTTCTGCTTGCGGGCCTGTGCACTTCTTGCCTTGAGTGCAGAGTTCTGCCTTTGGAACTTGGCAGCTGCTTGCCAACACTGGAGCAAATGTTGGGAATATCGGCGCGTGGTGCTGAAGACGTTCTGGAAAGTTGATGCAGGGCGGATTGGATGTAGAATAACGTATTCATCAAGAGATGTGCTAGCCAAGACCCGTAGACGCCTTTTTGCTTCCCAGAACGTTTTCAGGCAGATGCGGTCTGGACACAAGGCAGCCAGGGGTAATTGTATGATTGGCTGTTGACTGCTTTGCCAAGCTTCGAGCAGGCTTGCATTCAGCTGATCGGCCGCGCATGACATCTGATCCAGCTGTGCTCGAAATCTGGCCATCAACTGCGGGCAGCGTGCACTGGCCTGATTGACGCGGCCAGCAGTCCACTCCATGGACTGCTTTTGATGTTGCGGAGGCTTAGGCCATGTAAAGTAGCACTGCACGGGTATGTGTCTGAAGCCTGTGGGATGCACTATGGGTGCCTGTGGTAGGGTTGATGATTTTAGGGAGGCTTGATTGACTGGGTTTCTGGCGATTATATAATCTATTTGAGATCCCTCTCCCTTATGGGTCCAAAAGGTGGATGCCGCGTGGCCTGGTTTGCTCCAGGTGTTGACAGCCATTAACCCGGCCGTTTGCAGCAGAGACTGTAGGGCCTGAGCATCTGTTTTGTGCTGTGGGCATGTCCTACCCCGTTACCCACGTTCGGAGGGTGTGTCTCTAATGTCGAGTTAAAGTCTCCCGTAATCCCTAACAGGTTTCTTTTCGGGACCCCGCTTATCCAACCCTGCATACGTTGCCAAATTATTTGTCTCTTCCCCAAGAGTAGCTGTTCAGGCGTCTGCTGCCGATTCTGGAACTCAGCCTTCGCTAGGTTCCAAGCATGTTGGTAGACACCGAGCAAATCAATGGCGGGATCACTGCATATTCGGAGGTGCAACATTCGACCTGGATGTACCTCTGCGTGCTTTATGTCCAACCCCTTGAAATACTCAGTATTTATCATGAACAGGATCCCGCCCTCTCTGGATCCTGAGCCGGAGTGGACGCATGTCCAGGGACCGTCCCTGTATTCACTCGAGCACGGCCAGTGCGTCTCCTGGATGCACAGGATGTGGACGGGGTTTGATCGTGATTCGGATTCCAGCCATGTCCTGACTTCTGCTTGACGAACCAGGTTATGGCCTCCGGAGTTCCATGTTACTACTCTTATGCGGGGGGTATTGTCCGAGGCTTTGGCTTTTGTTGACTTCTTGGGCACATTGGCGGACCAGGTGACTCCCAGTTGCCTATCTGTCATGCGTCTGCCTCTATACACTGCAGTGCCTTGTAGAAGCGCCTGCCGCTGGGCCCGTTGGAAGGAGTGCTTCTTGGCGCACAGCGTGGTGTATCCTCGTGCTTGCTCTGCTTGGATTGGCAGCATTCTGGAGGTCTGATTAGGAGAGGCATGGGCATAACTCAGCATTATAAGGATCATGAAGATGCCAAGTAACCGACCTGAGGGAGGACGAGTGCCGGCTGACTTCCTGTATGTTTGAGGCTGCTGTGATGGCTTCCTTTTTACAGAACTAAGTCGGCGCCTGTACGTACCTCTGATAATCCTGGTTATCTGCCAGCAGCGCTTAGGGGCTTGTGTGGGGATGGGTGCTAAAAGGAGAGCCACTAGAAACATCATCGTGCCTGCAAGTGCACTGGGTGGTATCGGACGATGGTAGAGTCTACCTTTGCTGGTCTGTCTACGTGTTTGAAATTTAGAGGACTGTACATCATCTAGTTCCTGGAGAGCTGGTCTACCTACGAAGGTGGTCCCTTCGGGATCCCTTGCCTTAAAGGTTTGGTCAAAACGGTTTGCGTGGCTGTTAAGATCATGACGCACGCTTTGATGGGCTTCAGGAGGCTGTTGACCTACAGTACCTCCAACCCTCACATCTACGGGAGCCTTCACAAACTGTTCCTGCTTCCTATTCCTCTTTGTACATCTTGTAAGCCTAGTTGCTTCACTCCCGTCCCTGGAATCAGGACCAGGGAGGCTCATCACTGGCTGAAAGCAGTGTCCACGGCCCTGGAGCTTGTGCGGCGCGAACTTTAAGTGATCATTATCGCCTTCTCTTCCTTGAGCTGTCGGCAGCGATTTCTCCGCTATGCGGAATGGGCTTGCCTTGTTTTGAAAACTGCAGAATGTCATGTCTCTGCTCTGGTTGTAGGAGCCTGTAGATAAGCTGCAGCTGACAGTTGAAGCCGGATAGGGCTTCAAAGCTTCCATGCAGCAAAAGGTCGGCTGTATTATCGGCATGCTGCTTATGTAGCTGAAACTTGAGCAGCTCGAATCCAGCTGACAGTGTGAGCTTTTCGTTCTCGAAGGACAGAGAAGCCCAGTGGGCATCGTGGTACTCATCATTCGGTCCGACGCCTTCTGACACATGTGGCAGCCAGGCGGCTGTGATTGTGTCCAGATCGCCTCGGCGTTGTTTAAGAAGTGGTCTGACTGCATGTGCGACCTGTTCTGGCTCCATGTCTTCAAGCCTCTTCCGCAGCCATGCCAACTTGGAGGATCTGACTTTGTTAGATACTCCTTGGGCACCCATGTCAAGAAAAACCAGCTCAGCGCAAATGCGCTGATAGACTTCTTGTGCATGCTTGGTCCATTTGGCATCACCCACCTTACTGTTGAAATCATCTTCCATACGGCGCCGTAGCAAGAATAGAGGCGTAAAGCAGTGGGAATTCCAAAGCTAAATAGCCCTCGACCTGCCGTGCGTATGGTCTCGGTAAAACTTCCCTTGCAAATTCAACAGTTCGTCTCCAGTCAGATGCCTGGTGAGGTCCAAAGCCAGAGTTTGAATTTGATCGGAGAGCTCGCCTGTAGAACCAATGTCACCAAGATATTCGCTGATTTCCTCCAGAATGCGCACCCGAAGGTGCTCAATAGGAAGTATGGCTGCGCCGGGGTGTGCTGCTTACAGTAGCGTAGGTTATAAGCCATAACGAAACAAGTACATCCAAGACCTGAACACCACATGTCAAAGAGCCTGCCGTACAAGGACGTAAGGTAGAACAGTATTGGTAGGTTAGTGCTCCAGGGCCCGAGCTGTGAGCCCAGATGCTTAAACATGTTGATGTTGATGTTGATGATGATGATGATGGTGATGATAATCTGAACCTTAGATGGCTGCCCGGGCTCTGGCCAGCCATTGCCACCCTGGCCCGTACCTCAGCACCGCAACACCAGTGCTTCTTCAAGGAGGCCTATCCCTTGAGCTGATGAAGGATGAAAGCAGGCCGTCAGCAAACTACCTGTCACCTTTTTGCATCCCACCTCGTTTGCTTGCAACTGATAAGCCCGCGTCCGGGCGGCCCTGCTTCACAGCGCGAGTACTTCGAGGTTTATGCTAGAGGTGGCGCTCGCTGCTGTTTGACGGGAATGGCCACATACTAAGTCCGTCGATCCAGCAAAGAAAACGGACCCTACCCTAGAAAGTCGGTCCACATCTAGGCTATCCACCTTGATGCTCATCCAAACATCCAATGCAATTCAGATGCCTGGGCCACCACTGGCGCACGGCAGAAACTCGAGGAGCTGGCCTTCAGTAAAGCTCGTCAGCTCGAACTTAGGTTGATGATGCGCTTGGAAAACTTTGAGAGGGGCTGGGTTTGAGGCGGTTCTGTGGATGTTGCGTCGGCTATCTGTGCAGTCAGGCGGAGAGAACCCCACGCCCACATACCAAACAAACATCTGCCATAGGACCTGAGTTCAAGTTCTTAGCGAAATTCATTTCTTTTCCCTGGCAGCAAACTTTGCGGAGAATCGTTTACAGCCTCCCGAGACCTAGAGCCCAAAAGTGAAGGACGGCACAGCACAGCACTCTCTCCTGAACTTAACACTCCGCATCCCACCATCCCTCCAAACAGGCTCTGGAAGATGGCCTGACCCAGGTGCAAGTGCGAACACATCATCCAGTGACTTCCTGGGTCTCATGCTTTAGAGGGGATCTCAACTGGGACGAAGGCGCAACTCACTTTGCTGCCACCTTTCCGTTGAAGTGCCGCTCTTCTCTCAACAACGGAAATAACAAATAGCCCCGATGCCTACTGCTGAAAAGCAAAGTCCTAGTTCCCTGAGGCTGTGATAGATGGTCGAAGCCGAATGGTGAGCCCGTTCGTCTATGGGCTCTGATTGTACTGTAATGTTGTGGGTTCCTTACTTGGAAGGAAGACCCGGCAGGAAGCCCTGCTGGACCCACGTGTTGGTATGGGTAAAATATCTGATTTGCAGCGCTCCACATAGTGTCTCAGTTTCAACCCATATCTGGCTCCCATCATAGCCACCTACGAAGCTTGTACGATGCCCTCGCCTGAAACCGTAAACCGTGAACAACGCACCAAAGCGAATCATACAATTCTCTCGCAACCTCGGGTGCGGTGCAGCATCAATTGAAGAGAGTCAACAGATGTCAACCGTGCAGCTCGCAGGTCACCGACATAATTCGTTTCATGGGCAAAGCGCTCCTTCAGAGGCTACCAAGTGGGGGCTCAAGCTAGGAAAAGGGAAGTTGGGGGCATCACACTCTTTGGCATCGAGGCTGGAGAGCCCTGTCTCGAGGACGGGGGGCCCAGGCTGCATGTTCAAGTCAACCACGTTGGGGAGGATCCCTAACTCAATATTTGAGGTTTGTGACAGAACACCTGCTACCAACCACTATCTCAATAGCCCTACAGAGTCTGCGCCCACACCTTCGACATGCTCGTAAAGGCTGGCTTGGTTGGTGAATGCCCTGCCTCCCATTGTAAGGTAAAACGGTGTGTGAGCTTTAGATGCAGGTTTGAGGATTTGCGGGTTCAAGTCTCAGGTGGCAGCCTCAGAAGAAAAAAACTCCGGTACCAAGAACCCGAAACTCTCGCCTCCCGGCGCCCGAGGATTCCAATGTCCGCCTCGGGCCGTGGTCTGTCCAAAGTCTTCAATTTATCTGAACCCAGCTTGGCAGAAACATCCAGATCGCTGCACATAACTCCTCGGCCATTGCGCGCCGAGACGCGGCAAAGTTTCGAACAGCATCGCTCGTTTCAAAGGCACCGTTTCCTTGGGGTCGGGAAGTTGACTTGAAGGGAATGCTTGGACAGGAGTGGGGACTGAACATAGCTCAAGGATGGCTGGGAGAAGAAGCTGGTTCTTGAAAATTCTTTAAGCTGAATTGCTTTCACATGTCAAGGAATGCATTATGACCATGTGTACGCCTGAGACCCGTTTGCAGTGTAGTAGTCTCCGCAGTTTCCCAAAATGAGAGGTCCCCAAAAAGGTGCCAAAAATAGTTTTGCTTCTGGAAGTTGGACAATGAGACAATGTCCCTGAATTGTCGGACATTTTCAGCCTATGCAGGAGTATTGCTGTCATGGTAACTTCCTGCTGCATCCCTGAACTTGTCATCTTTCTCTCCTCTGCACCCTTCATCTCACTGACTCATTGATTGCCTCGCAAGAAGCCGTTGCCAAGGATGAGCACTGAAAGCTGATCAAAGGCGGCAGCTCCAGGCCAGGGTGCTAATTCCTGGCAAGCCGACCGAGCTTGACAGCTATCTGATGCAACAGGATCTTCACGATTTGTTGCCAGCTTAGGACCTTGAAGGGTCCAGCAATGAAAGTCTCAGGCTTCAGAGTTCAGTCAATCCTGACGCATCCACATTCACATGCAACAAGCAAACAACGCAAGGACGCAATCACTTATTGTCCAAGATTGCTACAACTTCAAACAGCACAATAACTACAACGCATCTTTGCTGCGATGGGTCTTAAGGAGACCACTTCCGCGACCATGACAAATAGAAAGAGTTGCCACTACCACGACAGAAACCACCAACATGAAAACTGAAATCAAGCATTGCTACAAGCAGTAGGGGGAAGACACAAGATAACACCATCCTCAGCCTGAACCTTCACGCCAAGCCGATCCTCATAGCCGACAGTATGCTCCATGCCGCGGATCCAGTTCTTCGGCACGTTCGCCTGGACGAACATCCGAAGCTTCAAGCATGCCACCTCTCTTATCCTCAATCATATTACATTCAAGCATAGATCTAACGCATGGATTCGACTGATCCTGTGGGTAGGCAGCAACCGCATTATTTGGCGACTCAGTGTAAGTTGCCGACAATTCAGTAACATGTAAGTCGCGTGCTGAAGGCTCTGGGGGCATGATGGTTGAGTTGAGTGTAGAATGCGGCACCAAGTCGTTCCTCAAGCATATTCGCGCTAAGCCCAACTTAAATCACCTTGCGCCTTACACTGTGATGCTTCAGATGTGCATGTCCCCTGAAGTGCTGCTGGCCACCTGTCCAAGCCCGACGGCTGCAACGACCACTGCGCACCTCCACAGCAATCTTGCAAAACAGACTCATGTCCCCTTCCAACACTTTTCTTGATAATGGAATTCCACGGCTCTCATCCTATCCAAGCAGACCTTTGATTGCATTTTTGAGCCCAGAAGATGCTCTGCGCCTCCAGTTAGCCAGGCCAGAGGGACCCTGCACAGCAACCTGTCAGAGTCAGCAGCACTCAGCAGCTTCTATACACATTCTGTTCTGAAACGATAGCTCTGCTCTGGAATACAAGGCATTTGGGGCCCGATTTGATGCAACTGCTCATGTGAGTCCTGCTACCCTGGCACCTTGCATTTTGGGTACCAGTATCTGCTGAACAGGTCCCCATGCACATCCCTGGACACTAGAGGCAGAACGCAACAAAGCAATTTGCCAATGCTTTACCTGAGACCCCTGCAAGCCCCGAACCCTCTTGGACCTTGGGCTTAAAGAAAGTCAAGAGCCACCGAACCCAGGCCTCAAATCTGGGTTGGCCGCCTTTTGCCTCCAAGGGATGCAGGCACGAAAAGCTGGAGGAGAACCTCTGAATGCGAGAACATCTACTCGTACACGATGAATTGCGATTTCTGGACGTCATGCTGTGTGCATGGTCTCATGATACGGCATTAAACACACCTCCATTTTCCCATCCCGTTGGGCCGAAGGGGACCGGTATAGCTTCGCGAGCCTCGGGCAGGCGACGAATTCTGTAGACCGAATGATTGTACCTTGGTGCCAGCTTTGCAAAAATTAGCGGAACTGAGCACTTCCACCAAGAAACCCTTGGGCTCGGATGCTTGTTCCGACGCATGGTGCCTTTGCGAAGCCTCACTCCCTCCACAACCAGGCCAACAATGATCTAGTTAGAATCTAGTTGCTGCCAGCTTACGCGGGCCATGCATTGTCATCCCTGAGGAGGATGGCGTCAAAGATCTTCTGATATCCCACCCACAACTCAAGACTGCAACAGGCTCTAGATTCCAGAGCCTCAACTCTTCAATCGAAGGCACAGGATCGAGTTGCCCTGGAGATCTGCGGCAGCCTGCATACTTCATTCCCAGGTCACAAAACTGCAGAACCAAAATCAGCATGTGCGATAAAGGATAGATGGATCTATTTCAAGACACCCTCCAACGATGTCTGGGAAGCAGCGCCCAAAACTGAAAACAGCTCCTCGCAAGGATCCTCATCCTAGGCATTGTGATTTTCTGAAACAGGATATGCTTCGAGACCTCAAGGATACCTTGGGCTTGCTGACTTTTTGAAAAACTCTTCAGCGGCCACTGTCCTGCCTGGAGATAATCCGCTAAGACGTCAGCCGAAGGAAAATAATCTTCAGTCCTGATGTCCAGTCGAGGTTTCCAAAGGATATGAATGCTGAGCACTCCAATCCAATGCTTGGTACCCTTGAGTGCCTGTGAGCCTAACCATGAGAGGTCTCTGCACTGTAGTTTCACTATGACTTGATTGTTCTCTTCCTGATACCTATGCAGTGGTTGCCATGAACCCTAGTGAAAGCGCGGCAAAGCTTGCGATGATAGAAATCATTCCGTAGCTGCTGTGTAACTGCGTAGCTCTCTACAGCATACGATCCAAATTAAGAACTCCCCAAAGCATACTGCAAAGCTGGAGCTGGTCCAGTTGGTGAAGGGCACGATGGGCACATCCAGAAGGCTGTTCCAGTCATGCCGCAAGTTGAACCTGTGATCTACATATTTTCCCCAGATCCAGTGGCATTTCAGGCCCCAATTTCAGAAAAGACGGAATTTTGGTTTTCCTGGGGCCAGGAGTCCAGACGAGGAAAGAAAGAGAAGAAAGGGCGCGTAAACTGCAGCGGACGCTACTCAGATCTTCAGGCCAGGATGAGGGGCTGAAGGGTTCCAGGCGCGTGTCTTTGGTAGTGGAGCCCTTTTCTTTCCATTGCATTGTTACAATCTTCTTCGCAAGAAAAAAACATGGCACCTGAAAAAAACTCCCGGGTCACGGCCAACCCACATGCTCTTTTCGGGTCTCCTCACCGGAATCATGCGGCTAAGGATTTATGTTGAAATCCATAAGTGTTTCGTTTGGGTCCTCTTGCGCACATGGCCACACCACTACTGGGCTTGTCTTATCCGGCGTATCCAGAAATTATTGTGACAAGGAGCTGGAACTCCTAAGGTTCAAGACTTCAAAATCACCAACTTGGATCCTGTCTTACTGCTGGGGTCTATAACTTCAGCTAGCGATGCATCCAAGTGGCTCTGGATTCGTGGACCGTGTGTTCCGGCGGTTGATCGAGATCAGCTTCCGGTGAATGGGGAACTTCCGAAACCAAGCCGCGGCCTGTCATGAAAAACAAGCTTTGCTGAACTCAATCATAATAGCTATAATGGTAATAATCGCCATCATGACACTAAGAATATCATACTAGAAAAATTGCACAAAATAGTCAGACAAATACTAATTAAAAAATACCAGTAATAGAGGTGATAATAATGGTAATAATGGCAATAACTATAAAAAGAATAACAACAAAAAAACAATGATGCACGGGCTTGAATAACACCGCTAGAGTTGAGGTACCGCAATGGAGCATCAAATGGAAAAAATGGGATACTTGCAAGACGTGGAATCTACTCCCGGGTCAAGCACGGCAGACTTTGCAATTCAAAGCTGGCAGGTCGCTCGGCATCAAGTGTGGGGAAAAACACGCTCAAAATTCAAGACTGGAAGTTACAAGATGGCAAGTTGAGCCCAAGACACAGCACAACTGACAGAGGCAGCAGACTGTGGCGTCACCAGCTGCAATTGAAAATCCGCAAGTGTTCTTATCTTGCGACCGTACCTCTCAGTATTCTGCCGAAATTTGTGCAGCACTTGTACCGGTGTTGCTACGGTTGCCATTATCACCATAACTCCTAGTACCATGTGGATCCATAATGATGGTCATGATTATCACGGAGGATCCGTGCTGTCAATCCTGCCAATACTGGTATTGCCCATAGAGTACTGGTACTAAGCCTTTTTGTTCCTTGCAGGAATTGCCGGCCTGAGGCTCACGCTCAAAGGTAATATAGTCCAAGCCTTGCCAGGTCGTAGTTTTTTGGCTGCCCCCGATTGAGGCTTGCGGCTTCAGGGTCTTGATTAACGGGTCTGGCCAGTTAAGCAATGATATACCTGTGCTAAGCATGCGTTCGTTGTATGATTCTCTGGGTCGCACCGCGTACGCAGGCTTCTTGCCTGCATGTGTTCTTGCCTGCATGTGGATGAGAAATCAAGCTCGGGCATGACAACAAAAAGCTCCCAGGGTCTGCCAAGAAGCTGGCATTGTTGAAGAAATGCCTTGCATGCAGAAGAATGTACAACTTTGGTAGGACCCACTAAACCTTCCAATCCAAAAGTTGTGCAGCAACAGATCGGCCAAAAAAAGGGGAAGGGAATTGAAAAGTTTGGGAGAATGCCACTGGGATTCTGCTACTCTGCTCATGAACATCCCAGGGAAGAAGAACGAGATCGCAGATTCGCAAGTTCTCATTTGCGAGCGCAAGTGATCTGGGCGAAGCTCGCTACGCTAGGCCTGGTATCTGGAAAACATGCCACTCCTCCATAAGACCCACCCCAACCAGGGACTATGAATCCTTCAAGGTATCTTCGAATATGCAAAACCAATGTCAAATGTTGGCTCGGCCCATTGCTACCAGGTGGCCCTAACTGGATGCCTGCAGGACCGGCGCCTGCTCGCAAAGGCTTCTTGGAGGCAAGGTGTTTGTTGAATGGAGGGCACGGGCGGGAAGCACTTGTCAGTCACGCACTTGAAGCTTGCCTCCTTCCTGTCACTCAACAACCGGCAGTCTGCATTTGGGCCGCTACGAATTGAATGCCAAGATACTTTTGGAAGCCAACGCATGCTCAAGAATCAAAATACCTGTTCCTTTGGAAACCTCTGACATCCATCCCGAGCAAACCTCGAGTCAAGCCCACAAACAGATGGCCTATAATGCAATACTTGGTGATTCTCTCACTGCTCGCAGAAGCCAGTATTAAGGCGTTCAGCACCGCAAGCCATTGCACGAAGCCCAATGCCATCGAAGGATTGGTTAGTTGCTGTTTGACACCCTGACAAAGTTCCGGGTGCTGAGGTCAAAGTTTGAAAGCTTTCCTTCTTGATTTAAGCAGTCTGGGCCGCTGGATGTTGCTTCTTATCTTGCTTTGACGCAACATGACCAAACGGTATCACACATGCTGCAAGTCTTGAGCACAACAGTTGCAACAGCTACCTTCCTAGCATGCTGTTTGATGTTGAACTTGCTCTGGCGCTCTACATCACAGCTGCCAGCCGCGAGCCTTCTAGTCGCCAAACTCGCAAGGCAACGGATCGACAACTTCACTGGGTCTCAGAAGAGCTCTGGGCGTTGTTGACGGAACATACCGCGATGGGGATGCAGAGTGTCTTCCCATTGTTGGGATGGATGGCCGCAGCTCGCATGTCAGGAGGCTGTGCCTCCTGCAAGGACGTACGCCGTTTGCCCAGCTAGAATGCTCCGTTTCTCACTACCTGAACCCAAATCAGCTTCTGCAAGAAACTGAGGAAGCAACTATGCCTCGAAGTTTGTTCCGTTACATCTAGTCGCCCAACAAGAAGCAGCTACCGAACAAGCTGGCCAAACGAAGCACGAGCCAGAATGCGATCAAGACGAAGTGCGAGCATCGAACCAACTGTGCTAGCAGGCTTGAGAGTATAAAGCCGGACCAGGAGAGCCTAGACGCGGATGCTAGAAGCGCTGGCAAATCAACAAAGCCTCAATACATGCCCCAACAGATTGGGATCCCTGTCATCAAATGCTCTGAGAGCTACTCCCAACTTGCGCCCTCCTGCGCCCTCCTGCGCTTCTAAAGCGCAGCCTAACGAATTCAGCACACTGCATTCGGCCAAGGAGCCCGACCCCAGATCCAGGGCCCCCCTGCTCTGAATGCATGAAGGACTGAGCAGTAGATCACATCCAACTGTGTCGGATCTCCGGGAGACGTAAGATGCGTGGCTTTCCAATCGTGATAACTGAGAGCACTGCTGCTCACTGTCCTTCGGCCTCTATCGCCTTTTTAAGGCGGGCCTTGTCGCCCTTGCTCACGTTTGCACAGATATCATCGACGTCCTGCCAAAGTTATGGTGGCCAGCACTGAGTGTTGGCATTGGGTTGGGGGTTCCGGGCTCACCTCAGTGCAAAGCTGACGTGATTACATCTTTGGCTCCTCGGATATGAAGACATATTGCATGCAGCCACGCACTGAAAACTCCCAAGCTTCCATTTGGCTGTCTGACCCCTTTATGTTGACAGTTGATGAATCAAGCATACCAGGGTTTTCTCGATGAGGAGCATCATCTAGCTGACACAGATAGTGGGCCACGTAGCATGCAGCGCCTTGTCGGTCAGGTACGAGAGCTCACTTGAACTCCTCGAAACCAGGTTTGCGGGTTCTTGCGGGAAACCATGAAAGCAGACAGGGCTCCAGTTTGCAGGCTCAGTACACCATGCATCACTAACCTTGACACTCCGCACTCAAACCCAGGCGCTCTATATCTCCCAGAGCTCCCACGACAAAAAAGTCTAACTGTCACGTTCACCAAGTCGATCCTGATACCCTCTTGCATGAGCACTGCGAGGAGCTCCGCTGACAAATCATTTTGCTCCTGCCATACAAGTGATTCAAATCCAGGTCCAGGGACTAGGTAAGTCAACCCTCCCCGTACCCGCAGCGAAGGGCTGGAGGGGGCCTGGGGCTCTCCGGCCGGGGGGGCCGGCTGTGCATGCGGAAATCCATGCAGGACATGAAACAATGGCTGAGACAGCTGCAGCATGTGCTGTCCGTGCTACCTTGCTCGCCTTGACCACACTTGCTGAGGCGGTCTCGCAATAGCGATTAGATTACAAGCGCTGCAGGTTGGCGCAAAAACATCCGGATGCGCCTCGAAGCTGCCACGAGGATATCAGCGCTGTCACACCATAAAGTTCACACTAGAATGGACCTGACGCAAAGTAACTATTGGGCCCCTTTATAACACACGTCTTACGCATGTACCAGGCATGGGAGAGGCGTAACGCCTTGTTTGCCAGATAAGCTGAGGAACTGACACAGAATGTTGACAGAAACGTGGGTGGCTCCTGTGAACAGGCTGCAAATGATGCATCCTTCGTAATTTCGTGCGTTACGCCGGAAGTTCGGACTGAAATGCCATGCCCCGAACCTGGCTTGGCGGATCATCAGTGGCCCTCACCTGGGTTGCTGGCTCAGTGTGATGTGAACTCTGAAAGCATTTGCAAGTCACACCTGCCACACTGGTTTAAGCAATAAACATCCCAAGCCTCCTCCAGTTCGCGCGCTGCTTGCTGGAGCAACCTGCATTTATGTCCCTCACTTCTAATGGAGGTCCCCCCAATCGGATAGAGCGGAATCGCACAAGGAATGCGGATTCTCATTGAAACGCAATTGTTCCCAGAGCCATCACGACACTAAGACAAAGCTACATGTGCTTAACGTTACGAACTTACAATCTCTCTGCACCTGCGAAATTCCTCTGAGATCCAGACCGACGCACCGACGCACCGACGCACAAATGCACCACTAACTAGCAACAGAAAGAATAGCGTAACAACAGTAGTAGTACTAGCAGCAGCACCAGTAGCAGCAGCAACACTGGCAGTAGCAGTAGCAGCAGACGTAGTCATAATAGTATGACTGTACTCCGTGCTGTCGCTGAAATCCATCTAATTCTGAGTTGTCGCACCGTCTCAGCTCCTCGTTCTCAGCTTCAACGCCGTCCACCTGCCTCAACATGCAGCGCAAGGCAAACTGCAACATGAAAGGCATCCAAATTGGTGGAAAAAGGCCGTGCCTCAGTTATCGCTCAACTCCGTTGGGGGAAAACAGAGTGCAAACGAGCTACAGCTGTAGAGGCTGAGATCGAGAGCCGGAAACAAGGAAAAAAAACTTCTTGGACATGGGTTCGTATTTCCACAACTAACCAAGCCACCCTTATTTCCACTCTAAATGGTACCTGCGTAACCCCAATATTGATAGCAGCTCATGTTGACTTGTGGAGCAGCCCGGCAAAATGCACCGCATTTAGGCTCCAAGCGCTTCAAGGTGCGCAATATGCGCCAAGCAGCCCTGCACACATCTCAGACGTCAAAACTCACACACCCCGCGCGGTTGTCCTCTCCAAGGCCCGCACCTCCAAGAGCTCTAGATGTTCCTCCTTTACCTGCAGGAGCTGGCTCTGCGAAGTCAACACTTAGACCTCAAGAATGTACTGACGCTGTTGCCTCGGAATTCATTGACGCAGCCTTGCAGCGCACCCCGAGATTGCATTGAGGATCGAGGGCCTATTCTTGTCAAGACAATCTGAGACGGAGACGCAAGTAGAGCAAAATCGCGGGTCTGGCTGGTCTGGTTGAGCCAATAAGCACGAAGGACAATGTATCGAAACATCGAAAACACAATTGCCGACTGCCAGGTTGTGACGAATCTGGAGCAGGTTAATATCACACCTTTCCGACACTTGAAATCACTCAAGGAACGCTAGCCCAGACCTGCTGTCCTAGCAAAAGGACTTTTCCAACCAAATCTCATGATGGTGGCGAAAGTCCCCTGATTCAAAGGTGCAGCTATGGTGGTCTCATGATGATGTTCCGGATGCACCTCTGGTGCTCTGGTACAGGTCTCATGTAATGGAGACTCAGTTACTAGAGATCACAACCGTTCGCTGACGCTGGCTCGGCAGAGCCCCCAGGTCGCAATTCTTTTAAAGCGACCAAATGACGTGGAATCTCGGTCCTGTGATCGATCGGTGCGTTAGCTTTACTATCAAAAACCCATCACCAACCCTCAGGCACCTCCAAAACAGTAGAGGGTTGTGTCGCTAGCATTCGCTAGCCATTGCTAGCTAAGAAAAAGGTAGCAGGTAAAACGTGCAGACTGTCACTCGCAAGACCCTTGCACTAGCACTTTACCTCACAACTACCTGAACGAGGAAACTTGCAGTAGCAAATTACACACTCCCTTAAAAAAAATCTCGCTGGCGGACTTTCTAGCTTGGTGCCAAAAATCCACTCTCTGTGCAACTGAGAGACGTCTTTAACCCGAGGCTAGCCATGCTCTCCGTGTAGCCCGAGAGAAGTCTCTAGCTTTCAGCTTGCCATCTCCCTTTCAACTACGGGGCGGGTAGGGTGGGAACTCAAAATTCCCCCCCCTTAACGTAGGGGGCTTGAATACAAAACGGCAACGGATATCTATCAAATATCTTGCCGTCTCAAAACTCCAGGGTTAAGCTATGAAAAATACTTGTTTGCAAAACTCTCGTTTTGTCGCGAAACACCTTCGACGTTTCGCTAGCATGGAAATTTAGCTAACACACACAGTCGTCCCTCGTACCTCGTTACGAGTGCATCTCTCATCCATCTCACTGGTCAAAAGAGCAGGGGACGGTCTTCACAAGCCCAAGCATCGACCGATGCGATCAACACTCGAGCAATCAAACTAACCCCCATATAGGGAGTGGAGGGTGGGAAAAAATGTCCAGCCCGATCGGATCTTTAGCCAAAATGGCCACGATCGGGATGATCAAAAAGGTATGCCCTTGCGATCGCTGCAACTGACCCACAAGTTCCTACCAGACCGCAAATTTGTGGATCAATTACTAAAGATCACAACCGCCCGGCGTGGGATCTCCGTCCGGTGATCGATCGATCTCTCATCGATCTCACTGGTCAAAAGAGCAGGGGAAAGTCTTCACAAGCCAAGCATCGATTGATGCGATCAACACTCGAGCAATCAAACTAACCCCAGGCCCTCAAACCCCTTTGAGGAACTGAACAGGCAAAACGCGCCAACCACAGCTACGACCGTACTGAAAATCTCCACACGAAGGGGGATCTTTTGTTTTCACCTTTCAACCAGTGGTCTTGAAGACCTGCTCGTGAGCAGTCGTAACGCTGCGTGTAGCGGCCGCTCTGTGGCGGCGAACCCCTGCACAAGTGCAAGAGTGGAAACCACCATCTTACACCCAAAAGAGCTGCACCGCGAGCCGTAGCTCAAGACCAGCACAGAGTGCTCCAGCGCTCAGCACACCTATCCTGCAAACTACAGCTGCATGCGGAGGCCGCTAGTGCATCCCTACTGTACTGTACACGCTGGCAAGAGCAGCAGTAGCACGGAGACCACAAGCTACAACTGTGAACGACTTCAGGCTCCCCTGCCACACACACAAGAATGTAGCAGTTTTTACAGATTTCATCTGCTTGCTCACTTGCAGAGAGTGAGTAGGAGGAGGCCTCCGTGTTGGCACCCGTGTACCACACCTCCCCTACCTGGGCAGGGTTGAAGAGTGCTGCTCGGTAGTGCCCTGACTGTATGTCATTCCCAATATGGACCTTAACGGGGTCAATCCTATATGGGACCAATTGACACCCCCGTGTTTCAGGGTTGGTTGTCGTACTAATTGAGCGCGGCCACCATAAACAGGCGCCGAAGCACGTCGGTAATCGCTGCCGAGCGGCGGCGGTAGCTCTACACGGCGGAGATCAAGCCGAAGGAGTGGACAATCACGAAGAAAGCCGGCCACCCACTTAAAGGATGATTCAAGCAGACCAGGCTCCAGCAGCGCTCCTCCTGGCGGATGGGAACCTGTCCATAGGCCCTCCTCTCGCCCAAAACCCAACCAGCGACGGGGCGAGCGCCCGGCCAAGAAGAACTTGACAGCCACCAGGCGCGTGTCCATGGAGGGGAGCTGGAGCTTCTGGGTGACGTGGATCCCATTGTGCTGTATCGCTGTCGACACCTCCGTGATCCAGCAGTCTGCACCCAAGAACTTGGACAAGAGCTCGACCGTGAAGAGGGGGCTCTTCTCGACGCCCTCCATTGTCGCCTTCCAGACTTCACACGGAGGAGCTACCAACTACACGAACGACCTTGTCGGAACTCCCGTCCCGTTCTGGCAGCAACATATGATCACTGTGTTGTTTGCGCTCGGGAGGCCAGTGATGGGAACGTGAGATCTCGCAGACCATGGACACGCCGTTCATGATCTCTTGGACAAGGCTCTGATCGCAGCAGCGCGCGGCCGCCAGCATTTGCTCCCATAGAGCTACGTGGAATAAAGAGCCCAGTTGGACAGGGGCATCATCAGGAACACCACGTACACAACACCGTAGATGAGGATCAGGAAGAGCACGTAGGCGAGCATCCGAACCGCGCTCGGCAAGAAGAGCTGGGCCCTTTGCCGTGAGGCGCTGCAGAACTTGCCGAAGATCTCCTTCCCAAGGAGGATTGTGTGTGAAGGTGCGCATGAGCTTCCACAGCGTGCTGAACAGCCTGACCCGGCTCATACTGTTTGTCCAGCAAGGGCGCTACGAGCGATTTCTTCATCTGGTAGCCGGCCAAGATGGCCATTTCGCCCGAGCGCTTGGTGATGGTCCTGCACAGGGATGAGAGTGCCAGCAGGTCTTTTGCGTTTTGCTTGGGGAGTCACCAGAGCGAAAGTCAGCGAGTGCCAATCCTCGGTCTCATCACCAGCGCCTCCCTTTTGATTATAGGGAGCTTAAAGCCGAGGAAATCCGCGAAAACGCGATCGTCTGCACTCATATTCTGGACGCCAATGACCGTGTGAGCAACCAGGACCACGCGATCGCCAGTCCACGGCTCCGTCATGCGGTAGGAGGTTTTTGCGTCGAAGGTGATCATATGGTCTTCGAACTGGTGGGTGGCGCCAGCAATGATCTGCCCTGAGATCTGGCGCTGAAGGTCTCCATCCAGAGCCTCCACCCTGTACAGACCACCTCCCTGAAAATCGGAAAGAGCAAAAACAATAGTAGGGAGTTATAGACATCTTTGCGAGCCTCAGTCTGTTGGTTGAACAACACAAAAACCGAAAAGGGAATGTGATTCGGAGCCATCTTGCGAACGAAGGCAGTGAGCGTCCTCGCGCGCGCCGGCAGAGCACGCGCGTTTGGTCTGAGCCCAGTGACGCCACTGCGCCGAAAGCCACAAAGAACGAGCGTCCCTTGGATCTGGACCCTGGCTTGCATTGATCTTCAGCAGGAAGACTGGAGACCAAGCTGAACACCTGAGCTCGAGAGAGCTGTTTGCCTTCAAGGATCTCCGTCGCGAACCGCTCGAGCGAGCGCACCGCCGAGCGGTCATTCAGCCATGTGAGCACGTCGTCCGTGCCCGCGTCACTGGATCATTGGTTATTGGCTACCTGTCATAGGGCGGGGAGCCCCACACAGAACTGGCAGCCAAGGGAGGAGTTGTAGTAGTGGCATCTGCAACAATTCTTGACCTTGACCGCTGCCTCTGAGATGAGCTTCCACTTGTTCTCGGGGATCCCGCTGTCTCGGGAGATCTTTTTCAGAGGATCCTCCTGCTTGTCATCTTTCTTGGCGGATCCGTGCCAAGTCCGCTTCAGCCGGCGCCTCTTCTGTTGATCATCCACAGGCGCGTGAGGACATCTTGGCACCGATCGACGCCATAGCGTCCACAGAGCGCACGCTCTGACCCGGATCCATGGACTTAGAGCACGCGGCGCGGGCGCTGGATGTCACACGAGCCTCTTATATGTTGTGGGATTTCTTGATCAGGTACGTCAAGTTCTTGTCGTCCGGGCCCTTGAGCGTCTACGTGTGATACATCGATCAGGTGCACCAACCTAGAATCCAAATGGCAGCGGATATATCAATCCAAGCAAGTAGATCCGCATGCTTGGGGTTCCTACCTTGGTGCTCAACAAATTGTCATACGCATACCGCAATTTCGGGCCGCATGCCAAGGTCAAGCTACACACACCGAAAGCACGTAATCTTGCGCCAGGTTCAGAATGGCTCAGAGCTGAGCCACCAAGGAGAATACGCTGCATCTTGTGCGTCCTATCTCGGTAACATGCTCCACCAGGTGATGCTGTGACCGTTGATGGCCAGCTTCATCAGGCTTCTCGCACCCAAAAAAGCTGTAGCAATGTGATTCAACTTAAACACCTCAACAGCGGGGGGCAGTTCTTGGCAAAGGAGGCAGGTGGGCCTCCCAAAAGCTATGCAAACGCTCATTTTGTCAGGCTGTGTTTGTCTTTGCATTGTGCTTCGCACGTCTCTCAAGGGTGAAGCCATGCCCGCCGACAGCCTTGCAAAGAAAGCTCGGAAAGAGCTTTATGTTGAGGCAGGGAACTGCTCCACTCACTCGCTGCTGCCCAGCAACCTAGCCACGGTTCACGTCAATGACAGACATGATAGCCTCAGGAAGCTGTGGCAACCAATTCCTGTCTTGCAAGGGCCGAGGGATACAAAAACATACGAGGATGCATTAGGAGCTGGCTTGGAAAGCCTCTTGAAGCTCTTGAAACCTGCTTGCAAAGCAAACAAAATAAAGTCAAGACTGCCAACCACTGCCCAAGCATTGGGCACCTTCTTTTTGCTTCAAGGTCCCCAGGATTCTTGTCTGGATGAACCTGCTTTGCCAGCTGCTTGTACCGCTTCCTGGCAAACAGGTTGAAGAAGCAATCCCGCAATGTACATGAAGCAACCCATGCTGCCCTGCAAGCCTGACTGCCGCCACCTCACGTGTTTCCGCCTGATTCTTGTGGGGTCTGCTGCTTTCCAAGCCGCATCTATGCCACCAAAGCTGGGAACGCAGCCATCTCCAGGGCTTGGAAATGCTTGGCCAGCCAGCACGGCGGCCTGCCCCTAGGGGGCGGGCGTTCCAAAGCCTCCCGGATTCCTGGCAAGTGTTAAGAGTTCACAAGCGCAACATCGCCAACCAAGCTGGCACTGAGACGCCCACTTTTCAGCAAGTCGTCTGAATCGTGGCGCGGCCTCAGCATTTCACATCGGCTCAAACGTGCGCACACGGATCTGCTTGCGTGCGTATTGCTTGTTTGGAGTGAGATCTCACGACGCTGCTGCTGCTGCTGTTGGAAAGGAGGAGGAGAGGGTTGGCGACGGCCATGGCTATTACTTCTTGACGTCTACTGTACCTACTCAACCATCACTGTCGCTGCTGCTTTCACGGCAACTACTGCTGCGAATATTTTACCTTAACCCAATACTTCAAAACCATCATGCCCAAAAACCAAGAGTCGCTTGACAGGCTTCATGCCCCAAGAGCGAAGACCTAGTAGACTGAAACTATGCATAAAGCTCACATTTGGTCGTGATCGCAATTGCGATGGCAATGGGGATGGTGACGGTGATAGCGATGGTGATGGCAGTGATGATTCTGATGATGGTGATGGTGGTGATTGTGGTGATGATGGTGATGATGGAGATGGTGGTGATGGCGGTGGTGATGGTAGTGAGGGTAGTGATGGTAGTGATGGTGATGGTGATGGTGGTGATGTGGTGATGGTGGAACTGTGATGGCAGTGACGGCAGTGTTGGTTGTAGTGGGCGGTGTGGGCGATGCTGGTGGCGCTGGCGGCTCTGGTGGTGCTGTTGGTGCATTCTGTCTGGGCCTGGGCGCTTTGCTTGCTATCACCCTGTCCCTGCGAGGCACATCATTCGCATTGAAGTTCCTGAGGACCAGCTGCAACGCGAGAATTTCGCACAGTACTTGGTGAGCATATTCCT
>CAJNIZ010044873.1:24266-45099 GCA_905231905.1 Symbiodinium pilosum
AAGGTACCTCCTAATTTTGGGAAACCCTAAACCCTAAATAACCCCATATATCTCTTTATGACATAACTCCTCTGAGGGTACCCCTAATTTTGGGAAACTCCCTAATCTTGCCAAGCTGAAGGAACTGCGGGAAGCAAGCACAAAGGGTTAGGGTCAAGGGTTTAAGGGTTTAGGGTCTAGGGTTTAAGGGTTTAGGGCTTAAGGGCTTAGGGTCAAGGGCTTAAGGTTTTTGGCTTAGGGTTAAGTTACAGATGCTGTTGGAGCGGATCCCTATAAGGATAAATCTCATCATCTCGGGTGGCCCCTGGTTTGAGATCTTACACCACCATTCCTGGACACCCAAAATTTGTTCAGGAAAATGGGACCCTATACATACACCTATAGACATCCCTGCCCTACCTCAACCTCATATGGTAGTTTCTCACAATAGGGGGACCCAAATATAGACCCCCGAAATTCTACTGCGGTCTTTATTATAGGGAGCCCCCCAAAAGATACCCCCCAATTTGGGGAAATCCTCATACAAACCTTCAAAAACCCCTGTCATCAGCAGTTGACAAGGGCAGCTGGGGTTGCTACCACCATGATGAAGAAGGCGAACCACTGCGTGAACCATTTCATGAAGTAGGACAGCCTGCATGGGGATTAGGGTTTCGGGTTTAGGGTGGATTAGGGCTTACGACTAGCGCGCGTTTCTTAGCCTCCGCGCATTCTTAGCTAAACTCGGGCTTCTTGGGTTGTAGAATTTAAGCTGTATCGGGGATCATCCATAGACTGCTGTAAAAAAAAAAACATAGCTTCATTCCATACTTGGAGGGTCAGGGGGACTTAGTAAGCGGGTTAATAATGGGGACAGCTAGGGTTAATATATGAGCTATAGTCTAAACTCCTAGTATCCCCCTTAATATCCCTTATAGTAGTCCCCTACATAATCCCCTATATAACCCCCCTTTAGGGAGTTTAGATTATAGCTCATATGAGTTCTAGGGGTGATTAACCTACTAACTACGTCCCCTGACCCTCCAAGTAGGATCCTTTCGGGGCCTCCCCAAAGCAGACTGCCAGAAAAAGCGGCTCACGAAGCTCAGTGGGGAACCAATCCCCTCCCCCTACTTGGAGGGTCAGGGGGACTTAGTAAGTAGGTTGGGGTTTAGGGCTTAGAGTTTAAGGTTTAAGGTGTAGGGCTAGGGGGACTTAGTAAGCAGGTTAAAGGGTTTAGGATTTAGGGTTTAGGATTTGGGTTTAGGGTTTAGAACTTAGGGTTTAGGATTTAGGGCTCAGGGTTTAGGGGTTGGAGCTTTCAAGCTTGAGGTTGAACCCTTGCGAGGTAAACACGGAATCATCTACTGTAGAAGCCTATAAATGATTACGAATACTTTCTCCCTATAGACCTGAACAACCATAGAAAAACAGACCCAAAAGCCCGATGATACCATAATATTATAGACCCAAGAGCCCCATGCTAATCAAGTAGGCCCCTGTACTACAAATATTGTGAATGAATTCCGCCGGTAGCCGCGCAGGTGCCAGTATTGCATGCGCTCTCTCCAACATAGTCTTGCTGTGAGGACGGGCCCACTACAGTGGCTTCCTACACCCTAAACCCTAAGCGCTAAAACCTAAACCCCTAAACCGATTCGTAACCCCTAAACTCCTAAACCCCCCAACCCCTAAACTCCTAAACCCCTAAAGGGCAAAGTCCGAGATGCTAAACCTTGACTCCCACAACCTGAACCCTAGGCCTAGTACTCTGAAGCCCACGAACTAAATCCGACAACAAAAGCGAAAGTTTTTATAGATACTGGGGACCCCACCGTAGACCCCCATATGTACTGTAATCCCTTTAAAAAATATTGTGGGGACCTATTCTGGGAACCCCCCCAAATGGACCCCTAATTTTCGGAAACCCAAGTAAGCCTCGCAAGGCCATAACACCCTGGGGACCTGAAGGCGCATTGCGGACGGAAGATTGAGAGGTCCCAGGCAACAATGCCTCAGGATAGCATGCTGGGCGCGGTGCGGTTTAGGGTTCAGGGTTGATTGGGCTAGTATGGGCCCTCGTGTACCTATTGCAGGGCCATGTAAAATCCCAGAAGCCACATCAAGGATCCATAGCTACGACCCAGCAAGCTGGCGCCATATCACAGGCCAATGATCTGGGCCTTAGATAGAAAAGAACATCTTCATCATTGGAAGCTACTTGGAGGGTCAGGGGGACTTAGTAAGTAGGTGAATAATGGGGATAGTTAACGTTATTATATGGGTTATAGGGGTTATTAACCTACTTACCAAGTCCCCCAGACACTCCAAGTAAGATGTTCCTCGAAGGATTCAAACTCTCACGTCCCAAGCCATGAGCTCTTTTGTCCAAACCTTTCACCCTCAAGGCGCTGAACTCCATGAACCTTAACGATTCCTAAGCCCTTAGCGCGGGTCCCCTTGGTCTCTGTGGTCCTTACATCAAGAACTCATCTGTGGGAGTGGCAACCCTAAACCCCAATTCCTATTCCTGAAGCTCACTGAACGAAGTCTACACTAGTCACTAGTGCTTTGTAGAATAGCCGCTACTTTTAGTAGACACTAAGCCCTAAACCCTAAACCCTGTAACAGGAATGCTAGTCATAATTGTAGCCACAGCTTGTTGAGGAAGAAATCTCAGACGCGGACCAACTGCCCATAGCCAGTCTTGAGTGAAGCCTTGGAGACTAAAGGGTTTAGGGTTTGATGTTTAGGGTTTAGGGCTTAAGGTTTAGAATTTGGGGTTTAGGGTATAGGGTTTAGGGTATAGTCCCCCTTAAGTAGAGATACAATATGGGGTATATGGGGGTCTTTTTATAATATACCCAAAGCCATATTCTATCTACTTAAGGGGGACTATAAACCCTAAACCTAGCATCAGCGTATGAGCTCGAGGGTTTAGGATCCTCCAACCCTTAGCCCTTGCTATGAGTTGGCCTGCAAGTGAGCTATAGGAGGGATAAGTGGGGGGGGTGATCAGTCCTAAAACATAGAGATGCAGAGCTGATACGTGTATAATGGAACTTGGGCAGGGTGAACGGCCCATGTAGCTTATTGGTGCTTAACCAGAAGTAGAGGAAAGTGAAAACTACTACAACATTGAGGGTTGCACGGTCTAGCGCGGGATGGGGGAATGGATCTCAGTAGGAATCCTGAATAATCCATCCATTCCCGATTCCTTCATTCCCTGATGCCCAGCATTTGGATGATCCATGAGACAGCTTTTTTATGCATGTCCCCTCTTAGATGCAATGTCCCTAAACCCTAAACCCTAAATCCTAAACCCTAAACCCTACCTAAGGCCTAAGGGATCACGCCTACACCCTAAAAGCTGAAGGAGTCCATGCGGCTCAGAGCCCTACCCGCTTTCTCTACCCCTGAAACACATGGAGGTTTCCCAAAATTAGGGGTACCTTTTTGGAGGTCCCTATAATAAGGACTATAGTATATTGGGGTCTGTATTGGGGTACCCTAATTTTGGGAAACTACCACATGAAGGTTTTCAAGCAATTGTCCCTTTAGGGGTTCGCCAACTAGGAAATCTCCATGACAGCTTCTGCTGCCCATGCAGGACTTCAGCGGCAACTTGCCTTTCGATACCCTAGGACTTAGGATTCCTAAGGACTTAGGATTCCTAAGGAAAAGGGAGCAGACCCAGTCCAGTCAAGGAAGGTGCTTCAACTCCCAACCACTGTTTAGGGTTTAGGGGTTTAGGATTCCTGCTACTGGAACATCCATCAATGGAAGGCGGGACATATTGGCTTCCAAATGACTGCCATAGGACACCTGGGCTTAATTCCAAACCCTGAGCTGTAAATCCTAAACACAAACCAGTACACCCTAAACCCTGTGGGTGTCACGAATGTAGAGGGTGCACGAACCGGGGACGGATTCCCTTGTCAGGACGCCTTGGCTCGAACTCTCCGACAACCAGGCATGCTGCATGACTTCGCTGGTGACAAAGACAACCTCGATTGGACAGTCTGCTCTAACTCCTGAAGTAGCACGACCCATGTCTTCCAGCGGACATTTTGCGAAGTACGCGTACACGTTGCCGCTGGATCCGTGGCCGGGGCGCAGAGCATCACTGAGTATGCTGAACGCTGCGTCCCTCACCGTACCGTGATACAGCCTTGGTGGGACCCGCTCAATCGGAATCACCACAAAACCAGCCCTTGAATCCTGAACCTGAAATCTGAACATTAAAACACCAAACCCTAAGTCCTAAACCCTACATCTTGGGTACTGCCCCCACCCAGTAACAGTCTATATTAGGGGTCCTATTAAGGGCTATATATAACCGTATTGTAATTATTATCCAACTGCTACATGATCCAACCTACATCCTAAATCCTAAGCCTTAAACCCTTTAAACCCAAAGCCCACAATCCAAAAAACACTGAAGCCTGCGAGCTGACAACCTGCAGCCGGAAAGATCTGACAGGCTAAGCCCTGCATATGTTTTAGGGCAGGGTTCAGGAGCTCAGCTATTTGGGTTCGGCACATAAACACCGAGGGTCCATTGCCTGGCAATAGCCGTCATGCACTATCGCTGACATTGGGGAACTTCAGAATCCATCCTAGGAACATACATAAGTTTTCTCTATTCCGCAATAACCAGAGCCAAAAGTGTTAAAACTTTAATATCAAGACCAAGTAAGGAAGGCCTCAATGTTTAAAGTTCTTCCGTTGGCTAAGTAAGTTTTCTTTTTTTGGCCCACCCGATTATCAAAATCCCAATGTCTGGGGTGTAAGAAACTCCCTCATTGTTCAAAGCCCTTTACGACATGCTGCCCGTATGAGGGTCTAGGGTATAGGTTCCTTTGCGGGAGGAAAAGGATTCAGCGAGTCTCACATCAAGATGTGCAGATTTATTCCCGCAAACGTTTTTGGCTGCCGTTCGCAAATTCGTAGATTTGTACACCCTAGCAGTGCAATCTGACTCTTGCGGTATTCGCTACTTCTGAATCCTGAGATTTGGAGTAGTCTGCCCGCTGAGTGGCGTGTGTACGGCAAAGGCATCAGCGACACGATCCACAACCTCAGCATTGACATCCTTCCCTGCCGATTCAGGTTTTCAGGGCTTAAGACTCAAGAGGATATGATGTAAGGAGTGTACTGGTTTCTGTGCAGTATGTATACGGTATGTATACATATGAATATAATCATTATCATAACTATTATCATTGTTATCATTCTCATTATTATCATTACCATGTATATATATATATATAGCGACTGTCCCAAAACTTGGGATCCCTTTTTGGGTATAATAGTTTGGGCCTATCTATGGAAACCACCAGAATATGAACGCTTGAAATCTCGCCCCACTGAACGAACTTGAGCGGGCCCTTTTTGGAAGACCATGCTCCTTGAATGACCCCTCCCCAATGGCCATAAGCTAGGGTCAAATCTTGACCCCAAGACTCCATGTATCCAATCCAATAGACAATAAACTAACAACCCTGGGACCTTAAACCCCAAACCCTAGACCCCAGGGATACATGGGGAGTCTGGCAGTCATGCTATAATAGGGTTTAGGGGTTAGGGGTTTAGGGTTTGGGGGCGATAAGTCTTCCAAACTCCTGTACACTTCAGACACCATTGCCAGACTCCCAAGTACCCAAAGTGTTGGGCAATGCTTTGGGACGCGATGCATGTGGCACACAAGGTGTGTGTATGGCTGTGTAACATGTTCACCTTACATCACTCTAGCCCTTGATTCCCTCAAGTACCCTGTCCCATTCAACCACCTATAAATCCTCCACCCTAAACCTACACCCTAAAAAACTGTAGATTGCATATCAGGAACTTTACGATAAGGTTCTAAACAGGACAGTGTTTGTGGATTTAGAGTATGCCCTGGACGCTTTAAGTCCTAAAGCCCCGCACCTCCCCCTAAACCCTAAACCCTACCTAGACCCCCCAAGTACCCTAACATAGGGTCCATGTAGCTTCTATTTGTGGATCATATTTAGGGTCTATAGAGGGTACTTGGGGGGTCTCGGTAAACCCTAAACCCTAAACCCTAATCCCTAAATCCTAAACCCTGAACCCAAATCCCTAAACCCTGACCCCTAAACCTAAACCCTGAACCCAAATCTCTAAACCCTGACCCCTAAACCCTAAACCCAAACTGGAGGGTCTAGGTATACCCCAAACCCAAAATCGAGCCAGCGACGTCTGGAGGCACGTCACCATGATGATAATCCTGAGGAGGGCTTAGGGCTCAGGGGTTTAGGGTTTAGGGTTCAGGGTTTAGGGCTCAGGGGTTAGGGTTTAGGGCCTAGGGGTTTAGGGTTTAGGGGTCAGGGTTTAGGGTTTAGGGTTTGGGGTTTGTCTGAGACAGGGTGTCCCTATGGGATCCCAGGGATTTATAGGGATTACTGGAGGATTGGTGTGAAAAACTCCTGCGGTGCGTTGAATGAGTTTGCCCAAAGACATTCCCAAAGAGTCCGTGTAGGTATATGGTATATACTTAGGGCCCAAAGGGTTCCCATATACCTACTTTCAGGGCTAAGTCTATACCATATGGCTACATGGACCCTTTGGGATTTGCAAGACCTAGACACCTGCCCAGAGGCGTATACTGTATCTGTCTCAGGCTTGGTCATGGCACGCACAATCCGCACAAATCGAACCGGCACCCGCCAAAAAAAAGGGAAACCCTCAACCCTAAATAGTAGTTTCCATTTTTTCTTTATAACCCTATATAGCTCCTAAAGGACCCCTATATAACCCGTACATAGCCCCTAGAGCAAGGGCGCAAGATCCTATATAAGATGGGATGCCAGCAAAATGTTGGTTCTTGGTAGGGAATAAGAGAATATAATCCCTTTATAGGGTTTAGGGGCACTTAGAACCCCTACGCTGGGTTAAGCCTTAGGCACCTATAATAGGAGTATAAGGGAATCCCAACGGATTTTAGGGTCTAAGGTCCAAGCTAAGTCCCAAGAAAAAATAATAGATGCCCATAGCCCCTAATTACTAAGAACCTGCTGTTTAGATAGCCGACTCTGCGCATTATAAGCAGCCAATTCGCGTCAATCCTGAACCTTGAGCCGCGAACTCCAAAGCCTAAACCCGAAACTCTTTAGGATCTAGGGCTTAGGGTTTAAGGGTTTAGGGTCTAACCTCACTGGTTCTCAGCAGGAAATATGGGAACGTATTACATAAGGATTCTATAGGAACCATTTTCCCGTAATCCCTACTAAGCACCCGTAAGAGAAACTCAACGCTCTTCATTGGCCTGAAAAACCAAGGCACTTAACCCTAAAGCCTAAAGTGTAAACCGAAGCGTGGACTTAAATATGCCCCCGGGGCTTAGGGTTAAAAAGCTGGCACTGAAAATCACCGTCCTGAGCTGAAACAGTGCAATCACTAGGAATCCCAGAGCTCTAGAACATGCAGCCGGATAAGAATAGCTGAGCTCTAAACCCTAGGGTTTAGGGCTTAGGGCTCCGGGCTTAGGGTTCAGGATTCAAGGCTTAGGATTGAGGGGTTAGGGTTAAGGATTAAGGGCAAATCTTGTCCCTTGAGGGTGTCAGAGACGAAGCCAACTCTGCACGATCCTTACGGAATCCTGCCATGGTTTAGGGTTTAGGGCTTAGCGGTGTTGGGCTTAGGGTAACATGTACTTTTACAATTATGGCCGCCCCAAACGGGACCGCCCTCTTCACACCCACCTGTATTGACATGTACTCTCACCCAAACATATGATGAATAGCATCGGAGCCTAAATAAGTATATGTTGTGGCCCTAGACTCCTTACATGAGTGCGGTATAGCTTACCTCGATTAGACCTCAAAAGCCATAAGCCCTTGTATGATCCCAGTTTCCCTTTCATGTTCCACTTCCTAAATTACTTGGAGGGTCAGGGGGACCTAGTAAGCCTTATAACCCATACAGTAACCCTAGTTAAATATCCCCATTGATAACCTACTTGCTTAGACCCCTGACCCTAAACCCTAAGCCCTGAACCCTAAACGCTAAACACTAAACCCTGAACCCAAAACCAGGCCCGTATTGTACCCTTGCTTACATGATCTGCCCCAGGATCATCCGGAACTCTCCATGGTCGGACTCCGCTAGCCGTCCTGCTCTTAGGGTCTTAGAGTTTAGGGTTTAGAGGGTTCAGGGTTTTCCCAACATGACGGGTACCTGTGAAAGAGGTTTATAGGGTTTATGTAGGGTATACAAGGGTATCTAGGGCTTATGGTTTAGGATTTGGGGGTTTCCCAAAATGAGGCCTACCTTTTGCGGGGTTCCCATAATCAGGACTCGGACTAGGGTATTTTGGGGTCTATATTGGGGTCCGACAATTTTGGAATGTACCATCATATACATATATATATATATTCACTCAAAATGAGGGAAGTTCCTGTGACATACTTTCACTGAATTCGTGTTATATAGGTCCTTCTACACTTTGGAATAAGGTCACAAAGAGGAGGCTTCTGCTGGATGAGCTTTTTGAGGTCAGGCTTCAGGGTTCCTTTCAGGGTTTAGGGTTTAGGGAGGCTCTTGAAAGGAGACTAGGAGGCCGGAGGAGATTATTGGGATTGTCTTCAGAAACTCCCGGTATTTAGGGAAGAAGGCAAGAGGTGTAGACGATGCTGGAGAGGAAGTATCGTGGATAGGCGGTCATCACGCCGCTTGGGCATTCGTGTGAACTTAGCCCACATTACCCCAGGGAGAAAAAAACCTTTTGCATAAATATGAGGCATCCCATACCCCAAAAAAGTAGAAAGGATCCCTAACATTGATCCAGTTTAGGGTTTAGGGTTGACGGCCTTGAAGACATGCAAGTATGCGCTCAGGTTGTTTAGGGTGGCGGGAACATAAACCAGATAACTCCCCGGCCCATTACCCGCCTCGGCGACGGGAATAGAATAGATACAAAACTAGCTGTCTGAGGGGCGCTCGTTGGATCATGCTGAGACGTCCTTTTAGGGTGGATAATCGCTGCATGTCTCTGGGCTCCCCAGGGGAACAGCAGCGTTAGTAGCGCACAAGCCTGGATAATTTGTAGGATGAGGCCGCCATAACCCTTTTTTATAGCCTTTAGTGCTGCAACACCGCACAATCCTATTCTGAATATCCAGGTGTCTAAAGCCTAAACCGCCACCACCTCTCTATGTTGCCCCCCAGAACCGACTTTCTGAGACCCTAAACCCTAAAACCTAATCCGCGGCCTAGCCAACTCGTGTGCTTCTCTGTGCGGATCAATCTTCGCGCTTTCTTGGTGTGGTCCATGTCCATGGAGCCTCGAGATGAGAAGTTTAATATTGGGGATATATAGGGGTTACATTGGGAAAATGGAAAATAAAATGGAAACTGCTATGTTTAGAGTTTAGGGTTTGGGGGGGACATGGAGGTTACATGAGGGAATTACTTCTAAGGTCGTACCCCTAGAAGGTTTCTCCAATATGGCCTTACTATAGCCCTCATATAGAGAGTCCCTAAAACGCTAGGAATCTTGGCGGTATCGCACCCCTGGATGCCGGAGGCGCAGCTTTCTACCAAGGATTTCTGGCTCCGTGTTGCGCCCCTTCTTCGGGCTACGTCTAGTCAGGTCTAGTATAGGATTAGGTCTTTGGCCCGTAAAACCCTTTGAAAAAAATTAGTATATAGGGTCCCTTATCAAAGCCATTAGGGAAATATTACATATCCCAGGGGCCTACCCAGATTAGGTCTTTGGACCCTTGGGGTCAAGTGCCTGGACCTAAATGAGCCATTGGGCTTGTTGCTGCTACGAATGTAATGTTGACACTATGTGAGTAGTGTTTTTTTGGTGGTTGAACCTAGTAAGATTATGTTCCTGACAAAAAAACTATACCCCAAAAGGAGGATAGAATCTTACTCTATAATGGGTACCATAGTATCCCCAAGTAAAATACTACTCATGTTGGATCAGCAGACCAAGGAAAAACGGTCCTGTCGTGCTTGGCTACTCTGCCTACGTGTCCTACAAACCCTGGGGATCCAAGCGGAAGAAACCCAAAGGGTCCATGTAGGTATATGGTATATACTTAGGGCCCAAAAGGGGTTCCCATATACCTACTTCAAGGCCTATACATATATATATATATATACCATATAGCTACATGGACCCTTTGGGAGTATTAGTTATAGACCTCGTTGACCGAACTACGTGTCATGTACAAACTTAAGCCTCCACGGAATTCTCAATTTTATTTATCATGCCTCCATTCCCCGTTAGACGCCACCTGGACCCCAATGAACCCTAAACCCTGAACCCCAAACCCTAAACCCTAAACCGCAAATCCTAAACCCCTAAACCCCAAATCCTAAACCCATAAACCTTAAATCCTAAACCCTAAACTCCAAATCCTCACCCCTAAACCCTAAACCCTGGACCCTTGCAATACTAGCCTTTTTGAGGGCTACTTAGTTCAGAGCCAGGGAGCGGAGGGACCGAATCAGTGGCGGCAGGAAGCCCTGGAACGGAGCTGGATTTACTGGGCTGCTGTTTAGGGTATAGGGTTTAGGGTTCAGGGTTTAGGGTATAGGGTTTAGGGTTTAGGGTTCAGGGTTTAGGGTTTTTTGGGGAAGCCCTCTGCTTTACTCTATACACCCATTATGGTAACTTTTTTAAAAGTTCCTTAACAGCAACCCAGTTTATGGGTAAGTTTTGTTTGTACTAGTGCCCTGCAGATGGCTCAGGTGTAGGGTTCAACGTCCACAGTATAGGGTATATGGGTAGTTCCCAGAATTATAGGCCCCTTGTGGTTATGGATTCCATTACGGCACCTAGTATTTAGGGGTACCAAAATGAGGCCCTAATTTTGGGAACTACCCATATGGGGCACAGGGCTTCAAAATTTAAACCCTAAACCCTAAACCCCCAAACCCCCAAACCCCAAACCCTAAACCCCTGGGTTTCGATTCTTTTTCTCCGGGTGGGAAAAGTCGGATTCATGCATGCCGTAGAAGGATCTTGTAACCCGAAGGGTCCATGTAGGTATTAGGGGTTTAGGGGTTTGGGGTTTAGGGGTTTAGGGTTTAGGGGTTTGGGGTTTAGGGTTTAGGGTTTAGGGGTTTAGGGTTTAGGGTCCATGTAGGCATCTGGTATGTACTCAGGGCCCAAAGGGGTTCCCATTTACCTACTTTGAGGGCTAAGTATATACCATATAGCTACATGGACCCTTTGGGTAAAGCATGACACATTCTTTGGCAAGCCACTCCTAAAGATGCACATAGCCAAAAGTAGATATTACTGTTGATACAAAATATCCTGCATGACCTTAATATACTATAGCACCACTATTTCCAGTATAGATGATGCATAGGGTCATGCAGGATTCAAAAATCCACCGTATCTATATATATATATATATAGACTTAAATCAAGGAAGGTCTTCAGCTCTTCAGGCTTTGCTTGTCAGGATTGAGGGAGTGGGCTGTAGACCCTTGGGATTTTGAGTTTAGGGCTGAGGGTTTAGCGTTTAGCTGTAGACCCAAGGGATTTTGAGATGCTTCTGTTGCGCAAGGCCATATTTGTATCAATTATGGAGCATGCGGATGAACATGTGTTGAAAGGCATGTGCGACTACAGAAGCCGCTCTGACTTAACGGCAGACATGTCGCGGGTCCGACAGCCTTTGAAATTCAGAAGCACAACCGTACCCCTCGGTTCACCACAACAAAACCCTTGTCATTCTTCTTAGAAAGCGCATGGGTCTGAAATCCCTCCTGTATATACTCCTTACTCCTCAGAGACTTGAACTCTGTCTTCCATGAGCAACGGTCCGAATCAACGTGCCAGTGTACTTTGCGTACACCAGCAGGCCCTAAACCCTAAAGCCCTAAACCCTAAAACCCTACACCCTAAAACCCTAAACCCTGAACCCGAAAACCCTTAACCCTAACCCCAAAACCCAAAAACCCTGAACCCTGAGAAACAACACATCTGCTCTCAGGCAAGCAGCAAAGATCATAAGCAGGGGGTACAGGAAGGGTCCCAACCAAGCCAGCAAGATGTCTCCACCATAGCAGGTGTAGCACTCACCTGGGCAAGCCCAACGTAGTGTTGCATGTAGGCTGTGGAATTTAGGTTTAAAGCGTTGGGGTTTGAAGAGTGATTCGGGCTTTCATGACCTACAAAGGTTGTATGCTGTGGTAAGGAAGTTCTTGGAGGTGATATAGCGGTCATTTGAAAATATTCTCTTACATACCCAAAACCCTAAGCCCTAAACCCTAAATGTCACTAGCAACGTTGCTAGTGCTCCTGGCGTCTTTCGTCCTTGGACACTGCTGTTCTTCCCCATCATTGCCACTGACTTGGCCATAGACCACGCATACATGAGCCATCAGTTAAACTCCTCAAAGGGGGGTTATATAGGGGACTACTAGAGGAGTTATTAAGGGGAGTACTAGGAGTTTAGACTGTGCATGCCAGGCGCTTGGAATTCGAAAGTCTCTGAACATGAGACCTAAGGGTCCAAGTACCCAATAGTCATGTACTGCCGTGCACCTGTACTACGAGTCCTATAGCTCAACACAGAGGTGCTCAGCTATTGGGCCTCAGGGCGAATAGCACTCTCCACCCTCAGACCAACCCACCAGGCCCCTAAACCTGATATTAGCTCACCCTTGAAGTCCAAGTACGCCAAAACAAGGTACTTGGCAGTTCGGCGGCAGTGCAAGTTTGGGGTACTATGAACTCAGTAAGTATTTGTCCTCAGGGTCAGATTAGCAGAAACAGGACAGGGCAGCGCCTTTCCCTCTCTCGTGTACAAGGTTTTTGCTGAGATAGGACCCAATTTGTAAAGTCGCTCAGCCATTCCATGCGCATGCCAGTCTTCAAGCCCCAGGTCTCGAACACGGAGGGTTCCTGTACATGATAGTTCACTTGGGAGGTGGGCAGTAGTAGTTACGATACAGGTTTTGCGCAAGTATATGAGCTGCAGCCAATATTCCACACATAATTCTATGGAAAAGGGTTCCTTAGTAGGGACTATATTACGGACTGTATCCAATTACAAGACGAAGCCCTATGTCCACCTTTAATGGTCTTTTAATGTGGCTATTGTTGACGGTAGCTCATGCGATTCTTCCATACGAGGAGCAGCTTGTGGTCTAATTCTCCTCTGAAGGAGCCTAAAAACTCATGGTCTATAGACTTGAGAACTCCCCCAATGACTGTGCAGCTGCCCTCCGATCCCCTTCTCCGAAAGCTGCGAGAGATAAACAGAGGTCCAACGACCAACCCCGATTTGGGTATTCCTTCTAACAAGCCTCCAGAAAACATGAGCATCCTGATTAAAATGACCCCTACCCTAGAAACGTACAAGCTTCAATAATCTCCGACTCTTGACTGGAATCCCATATTTTGAGAAACCCATACAAGTCTGTCGAAGCCTTGGTCCTACAGCAGTTACTACCGCTTTGAAGGGACCCTCAATAGTCTCATCATGTGATCTTCTCTCTAAACTCCTAGCATCCCCCTTGATAAAGTCCCCTATATAATCCCCTACATAACTCTATATATATATATATACATAACCCTTTAATGAATTTAGACTATAGCATGTGGCCCCTACCTGCAGGCTAGGGGCTTTGGTGCGAGTAGGCGTTCGTGGCACAGCGGCCACATCGCACAGACTCCGGATCGCGGGACTCTTCGCAGAGGTTGGGCACTTGGCGAAGCGGAGGCTTGGGGGTTTTGAGTTTGGGGTGGTTTACCAGGGTCATGGGGACTTGGTAAGTATATAGGTTTGTACTGTTGATAAGTAGGGTTGCTATATCGGGCCGTATATGGGTTACAGGGGCTATTAAGCTGGCTAGGTCCCCCCGACCCTCCAAGTAATTAGGGCTTAGGGTTTAGGGTCCTAAGCCCTAAGCCCTAAACCCGAATGGTTTTGAGGTTGGGGCTGAGGGCTCTTGAGTTTAGAGCTTATGATTGAGGGTGTAGGAGTGTGGGGTTCAGAGTAGATAGGATATGGCTTTGGATAAGTTATTCTAAGATCCCCATATAAGCTACTGTCGAAATTCCATACCTGGCTAATGGACATGGGCTTGGGGTTATCCTTTTTAATGGTCTCCCCTATAGTTGCTCGCATTTTCGCCTTTTTCATACAACTGACTAATTAACACGACTTAAGCAGCACGGCTCGCTGCATCCAGGTTTTCGTTTTGATTTGTCTCCCCTATCGTTCTACAGGATGTTCAGCGTCAGCTACTAAAGTCATGTCCACCCGAGACATGATCTAATGACTGGAAATTTTGACTGTCGCTCATATACCCCATATTCTATCTCCTTAAGGGGGACTATAAGGCTTTGGGGCCGGGGTCTGCAGATGGACTAGGTAGGGTGAGGGTTTACGGTTTAAAGTTTAAGGCTTCGGGCATAGGGCCTAGGGTTCAGGACTTTGTGAGATGTGCTAAAACGACTACGCAGCGTTCAGCTTTTGGACTCAAGGACATCTCAGGGTTGTTTTTAGGGTAGTTGAACCGAGTACTGTCAGGGAAAACTCTTCTCACAGAATGCTGCGCTCAGAAGGAGGCTACAATGTCACTGTGGGGGACTGGAGTAGCCACCTTGAGAAAACTACTCATTTGGAAAAGCCGCTGTTCAAGGTGCAGCTTGCAGGTGTGAAGATTTTAGAGTTTGCTCAGGGTTTAGGGTTTAGGGCTTCTGGCTTATGGCTTAGGTTCAAGCATTTCTGCGAGTCAGCTCGCAGGAAGGGCCACATCCACGCACTTCAGGATCATCGTCTGGGACCGGACACTTGCTCCCACCAGGCCCTTCAAGCAAGGTCCTATAGGCCTCTCCCATAAACCCTATAAACTCCAGGAGCAACCCTAAACCCGAATCTCTAGACCCTCAAGCCTAAACCTCACCCCAAACCCTAAATCCTAAACCCTAAACCCCAAACCCCAAACCCTCAACCCTAAACGAAACCCTACCCCCACTCCAGAACCCTGCCGGAAGCTGAGTCCATGACTGGACGCATCTCCTGCGCCAAAAGGCGGACTTCTTAAAAAAGGGAACCTCTAAAGGGTAGGAGATTGTATATATGAGCCATAGTCTAAACTCCTTAAAGGGAGGATATGTAGGGGATTATATAGGCGACTACTATAGGGGCTATTAAGGGGGATACTAGGAGTTTAGACTATAACTCATATATGTTTAGGGTTTGGGCCAGGATCTAGAGGACCTCCGGAAGGACCATCGGAGAATGTATATGTATAGGTGTATTTGTAAGTACATGTAGGTGCATACTATGTATGTATGTATGTATGTATGTATGTATGTAGGTATGTATGAATATGTCCAGATAGATAGAAAGATAGATAGATAGATAGATAGTTAGATAGATAGATAGATAGATAGTTAGGTAGATAGATAGATAGATAGATAGATAGTGTGTCTGACGTATACGCAGATGTATGCGAGAATATATGTATATAATGTGAAAACCGCCTAGAGACTATGAGTAAATGATTAGGTGGCCCTTGAAAGCTAGGTTCCCCAGTAACCCCTTAAAAATAAGGGTGCCCTTGTCCTAATGTTCAGCTTTAATAAGGAGACCCCAAAATAAAAAGGGAAAAAGGATACTACTGGGGTAGCTACAAAGGGTTCCATAAGCAGCAGTTTCACGACTGATGTTCTACGGGATATTTCTGCAGCCTCCTGAAGGCGGCAACGCTCGCTGCAAGGGTATGCTTCCCAAAGGGTCCATGTATAGTCCCCCTTAAGTAGATAGAATATGGCTTTGGGTATCTTATACATATTCTATCTACTTAAGGGGGACTATAGGTATCAAGTTTATGCAAGGTTTCGGGTTTGGTGTTTACAGGGTGCAGAGTTCAGGGTATACCCGAAGAGGCTGCCACGTAATTCCTTTGGACTACATGCACTCCTTGGGGTAAGTTCTGGCCCGGAAGCTTTACAGCCCCTCACAAAGGGCACCTTTATATAAACTCCGATTACAATTACTCCAGCAGCTCCTCAACTCTAAGCCCAGAGCCTGAACCTTGAATGAATGCATCCGCAAAATCCCAGTGCCCGAATGGCACTGTCCCTTTGAGATAAGCTAGCCCTTGTATCTCTATAGCTCCCCAAGCCCTTAGCCCTAACCCTCAAACCCTCAAACCCTAAAACCCTAAACCCCAAACCATCACCCCCAAACCCTTTCGCACAGGCCAAGTCCTTGCAGACAGGCATGATCCGGGAAGCAGGGCCAAAACGTGAGCCTCCGCGCGCACGGACTCTCTAGACTTACTTTGGGGGTTAGTAAGGAATGAGGGAATTATCATATATATATATACACACATAGTTTAGAGTTTAGACTTTAGGGTGCGGGTTTCAAGTTTAGAGTTAGGGTCTAGAGTCTAGGAGTTTAGGGTTAATAGGGAATAAGGGAGTTTCTTGTATAGAGATTGTATAGGGATGACATTCCCTTCCCTTTTTTGCCCTACTGATCACCAGTACGTACCACTTCAAGTGAGTAGCGTTTTTTTTGGTGTTTGAACCTAGTAAGATGATATTCCTTATAACCCAAAAGGAGGATATAATCTTACTCTATCTTGGGTACCAAAATGCCCCCAAATAAAAATACTACTCAAGTTTCGTTTGGGGTCTTAGGCCCAGAGGCCCTTAGTGCGGGATCTAGGGCACGGAGTTAGTCGTGTGGAGCTTTGGGCGGTAGACCCTAAACCCTAAACCCAAGGGCTTAGCTTGGGTTTTGGGTTTAGGGTTCAGGGTCTGGGGTTTAGGATTTAGGGATTAGGGATGAGTTTACCTTGACCCCCCAAGTACCCTCTATAAACCCTAGGTATCCTCAAATAGAAGCTACATAGACCCTATTTTAGGGTACTTGGGGGGTCTAGCTAGGGTTTAGGATTCAGGGTTTAGGGTTCAGATTGGGGTCGAATTTGGAGTACTTTTGAAGGGATTATGGGGATTATATTGGGGACATATAAGGTTTAGGGTTTAGGGTTCAGATCTAGGACTTGGAATTTAGGGCGCGTTGGGTTTGGGGCGCGGGTGATGTAGAGCTAAGGGACATCTATTAGCGTCTAACCCCGGCCTTCGGGAACCTCTGACCACAAGCCTGAGTAGGTGCTAGTAACACACTGAAGGGTCCAAAGTAGGTACGTACTATGTACAGTGCACAGACTTCGATGCCCTTTATAAGCCCCATATGCTAAAGTTCCCCTAGACCATAAACCCTAGACCCTCAACCCCAAACCCCAAACTCTAAACCCCATACCCTAACCCTTAAGCCCTACGCCCTACAGCCCTGAACCCTAGACTCCAAACCCTAAACCCTAAAGCCTTAAGCCCTACACCTTACAACCCTGAACCCTAGACCCGACCCCAAACCCTAGACCCCAAAGCCTTAAGCCCTACACCCTACAACCCTGAACCCTAGATCCAAACCCTAAACCCTAAAGCCTTAAGCCCTACACCCTACAACCCTGGACCCTAGACCCCAAACCCTAAACCCTGAAGCCTTAAGCCCTACACCCTGCAACCCTGAACCCAAACCCTAAAACCTTAAGCCCTACACCCTACAACCCTGAACCCTACACCCTAAGCCCCGAACCCTGAAGTGGCATGTTTTGGCACCTTTCCGGAGTCCAGTAGCCATCCGCAGAGTAAGGCAGGGCTGAACCTCCATCACCTTGGAAACAGTCGTAGGTTTTAGGTTTTAGGGTATTTGGCTTTAGCGTTTAGGGTGTTAGGGTTTAAGGGTACCAAGGTTTAGGGGATTTTGGGTTCACAGGATAGGATTTAGGATCTTTTTTTTTCGTCTCGGACGTTTTTCCAACTGCTTAGAGAGCTCCTGGAAAGCCTTAGGGCCAGGTCAGGGTTTGTGGTCTAGGGTTTAGGCTTGAATGTCTGTCTAGGATTTAGGGGCTAGGGTTTAGGGTCTAAGGTCTAGGCTTCAAGGTCTGTCCAGGATTTAGGGTTTAGGGTTTGAGGGTGCAAAGTGGCTTACTCCCTACCCCTTAACAGTAAATACTCGCCACCCCTGCTATCGAATGTTGTCTATGGGCAGAATACCTAATATGAATGGGTAGGTGGGTTTTTGACATTGGGAAAGGTGAGTAGTTACAAAAGCTCAGAAGCCCTTGCATGAGGCAAACATGGGGTGAGTTATTTAAGGCAGTGATAGCTAGCACAGAACAATTTAGACTCAGAGACTAGCATCAAGGGTGCAGGGATAAGTAAAATCGCCCTGAACCCTAAACCCAAAACCCTGTTGGGCCAAGGCGGCACTTATGAAAGATGCAGGCAATGGTGTAATCCCGTTGGCGAACCCTAGACAGCTTTCCTAAGCATCCTGAAGCTACCTCTATATATGTGTGTATATATATATATATACATACAAGTGAGCCACGCAGTTTAGGGTTTAGGGTTTAGTGTATATATATATACACACATATATCTATATAGCACCTAAAACGAGGGGAGTGCAAGGGCAGAGTATAGACATGCGTTTTTCCTCGTAAGGGGACCCCAATATAGTCCCCTAAACACTAGAGTCCTTATTACAGAGACCCCAAGAAGGTATCCCGAGGTACTCCTAATTTTGGGAAACTCTAAACCCTAATCCCTAATCCCTAGACCCTGATCCCCAAACACTACACCCTCATTTGGGAAACTCACAACCCTAAACCCGAAACCCGCTAAGCAAAGGCGCAAATGGCCCCTTGCGGGCAGGGCTGACAAACTCCGTGGAAGCTGGCGAGCTGCCACTCCTCTTTTGCGATTCACTAGGGTTTAAGGTTAAGGGCTTAGGATTTCGGGTTTAGGGTTTAGGATTCAGGGCTTAGCGATAAGGGTTTGGGGGTTTGGTGGTAGTTTAGGGTAAGGACTTTCCTCACTACGTACAAGTTACAACTTTCCTCACTACGTACAAGTTTCACACAGTTACTACCCTAGCGATCCAAAAAGCTCACAGTAAGTACTATTCCATTCATAGACTTCACGGCCCACAGTAGCTGTTGTCTATGGACTTGATTCTCCAGGGTCAGTGTTGAGGTTTCGTTTCTAGTAACACCAACATCCCTAAACCCTAAAGATAGAGTCTGGCCCTACCTCGGGGAACTTTGAGCTTGGGATCTCAGATCTTGCAGGTTCATGATGAGAGGGGGGCAAGTAGAAGGATATTAGAAATCCCCATTGGGGTATTGATGACCCTTCTGGTGGGGAAATGGACTTGGGATGTAGAATTGCAGTGATTAGGGTGCTGCCTATATGCTTTGAGACTTCAGAAGATCGGATTGGTTCGCTACAGGTTAACCCTCAACCCTATAAACCCTAAAGTCTAAGCTTTGCAAGCAGGTGTGCCTAGTGGGAGATAAGTTTTCTGGATGCCTGGGCGCCAAACCCCGCTTATTAAAGCCCTCTTAAACATGGCAAAAGTCTTTGTATAGCATATGTTTACGCGCCTTTGAGGCATGAAGCACATCATGGGGCCCCCAAGCCATCATATTGCAACCTGTTTGGTCCCTAAGCATATACTATGTACCTACATGGACCTTTCGGAGGTCAGCTACCCCGCGTTCATCTAAGTAAGCCCTAAACCATAGGGGTCCAAGTACCTGATAATCATCTACTTTCCCGAAACCTATACTATAATTACAATTACTATTACCCAAATTAAACCCAAGTACCTCATTGCTGGGTACTTGGACCCTCTGGGAAACACTGAACCCTAAACTGCGAAAGCAAGGCTCCGTCTCATTGCCCGACGTTCGGAAGTAGCCGGGGGCACAGTCGCAGGATACGATTTCCTGGAAGAGGACTGACTGGTTGTTGCTTGTTAGAGATTAGGATTTAGGGTTTAGTGTGTGATGTCGACGCCTGAATAACTGGAGACATGTTTGCTTTTTGACCTTCTTGGAGCTACTACTTGGAGGGTCAGGTGGACTTAGTAAGTAGTAGCTAATAACCGCTGTAACCCATATGATAACTCTAAAAATCCTTACCATTAACCTACTTACTAAGTCCCCCTGACCCTAAACCCTAAACCTTAGACCCTAAACCCTAACCTACTCACTAAGTCCCGCTGACCCTAAACCCTAAACTACTTACTAAGTCCCCCTGACTCTCCAAGTACGGCATTGAAAGCAAAAGCCTTCATCTAGCTCCTCAGGCTCTGCAGATTAGCCCGGCTGACATTTGGAAGTACTGGGTTGGGTTTAGAGTTTAGGTTTTAGGCCTTCCAATGTTGCTGTTCAAAGGGCCTGATGCTACTCCCACCCAAAACTTAAACGAGGCCGAAACAAACCTATGAACACAATGAAGCCTTACCACATTTTTAGCCCCCTAGTTCAATCATAAAGAAGCCCGCTACTCTAAACCCAAAATCCAAAACCCTGAATTCCAAGACGCCCTGTTAACCTCAAACCCCGAGCCCTGCTCCAACCATGGAAGTACCAGAAGCCCCCATTAGGGTTTTGGGTTTTGGGTTTTAGGGTTTAAGGTTTAGGGGTTTAGGGTTTAGGGTTTAAGGTTTAGGGTCCCAACACGCAACAGCAAAACCTCAACATCCTGGCCTTGCAGAATCTCTTGTTACTGGAGTTTAGGGTTGAAGGGTAATTTGGGTAATTTGGAATAGTTTCAATTCGCATTTTAAAGCCATTTTGGTACTATTCCCTATAAGCCGCCATTTCGGGTGAGGTCGCGGAGGGCTTTAAGTTTTCAGGTTATGTAGCTTGAAGGCTTTGAGGGTGCGGGTATAATCTCCGCCCCGTAATACTAACCCCCCCAACCCCCCTAATATTAAATACTCGCAAAATATTTTTAATATACCACATAATGGGAGCATCTAAT